>SKCR01038108.1:0-117899 GCA_019454045.1 Zanthoxylum bungeanum
TCACTGGTCGTTACACAACCCTCATTGCCAAACTCAATCTGGTTTCCTCACTATCATCTTGAGTTTGAGGGGGATATTGGTAGATATGATATTAATGTTAGTTGTTAGTTGATATGTAATTAATATTGGTAGATATGATATTAATGATAGTTGTTAGTTGATATGTAATTAATATTGATTTTTTTGTAATGCCTATATAAAAGGTCATTTGTAATTCATATTGCAATTAAGAAAACTAGTATATTTTTCTTCATCTCTCCTATTTCGATTTTTAACAGTTTCGATTTAAAAGAATAATTACCAAAATAATAACACCAGCATTCTCAATTTATTATATTTTTTAAATAAGAATAATTTTTTCTAATTGTATCAAAAATAATTTTTAGATTATTTAGATTTTTTCATCATAAAAGAAATATTTTTAGTTATTTTTAGATTATCTTGATAGATGAATTTTACATTTTTTTATTTTCAATCATATGAAATATTAATTTTACCATTCCCGATTAATTTTCAATTAATCCTCAATTATTTTCGATTAATTATAAATTATTCTTTTAATAATTTACTATTAATTTTCCATTAAAGTGTACATATCATATCATGTGATTGAACGTTTTTTGAGTTTATATAGTGATGTGGGTACAAAGTCTCACCTAAAATTATTAAAGGAAATTTATGATAAAACAAATGTTAGTGGTCCCTTACCTTAAAAGCAGCCTATCATCTTCAGTAACCACACACGTCCCAATAATAGAAGAAACACATGTACTTTTCAATGAGCATTCTCTTCATTGCCCACTTATATAAACCCCTCTTCCATGGCCATTATTGTACTTAGCATTTCAAGGTATCTTTGTGTGTGATCTAATTAATTAGCTTCACAATGCAACTGCCATTAATGGACACAAAGAAGCCTTACTTGTTTGTGATTCTTATACAAGCAATCTATGCTGTAATGTTCTTGCTCTCTAAAGCTGCCTTCAATGGTGGTATGAACAATTTTGTGTTCATCTTCTACAGGCAGGCCTTTGCAACTCTCTTCTTAGCTCCTATTTCCTTGGCTTTTGAATGGTAATTAATCATTTTATTTTTTGTTTTGTTTTTTTTTTTTTGCTTTTTGATTAATTATTTTTCTTCTTCTTCTTCTTTCACAATAATAATAATAATAATTTTTTTTGATATTATAGGAAAAATGCACCTCCCCTTTCATTTATCACCTTCTGCAAGATTTTTTTCCTCTCTTTATTTGGGTATGTAATGAGTTCTATTTCCAAAATTAATTAGTATTTATAGATTATTTTTTTGAGGCATATATTTATATTTATATTTTTAATTTCAGGATAACTTTCAGCTTGGACTTGTATGGTATTGCTTTGATTTATACTTCAGCAAGTTTGGCTGCTGCCACTACAAATTGCCTTCCTGTTATTACTTTCTTCCTTGCAGTTTTGCTCAGGTAATTTATTTTAATTACAAAGCTGCTTTAATTTTTTCATCTACTCTATGTATTGCTTCTAACAAACAAATTTAGATATGCTTAATCAAACAAACTAAGACAAATATGATATTTATATTTTTTATCATTTGAGTCATTTTAAAGTAAATAAATGTGTGTACTTTTTAAAATACAAACTTAATAACAAATTTACAAAGCTTTCACATTTTCATAATCAATGATAAATTTTATTATTAGTTAATCAAGAAAAAGTTAATACACAAATTAGAAAAATATATTATAAAAGATGTAATGTATGGAGAACATCCAAGACTCCTCAAATGTCTTTTGTCATTTCATGGACGACTATGTCTTTTGAGATTTTACGCGAGTTCTTAAAATAAGAAATATAGTGATAAAGTATTAAAAAAAATTTAAAATTATATTATACACTTTAAAATTAATTTAAAAAAAAAAAATTAAATCATAATTTTACACTAAATTTTAGAATCTAACCAAGCGCTTACCTAAACTTTGCCTAACCTTAGCGTGAAGCAAAAGGTAAAGGACGTTCATGTGCAACTTGTTTATGTTTTGGGTAGAGATACTTTTACGAGGAAAGATGATAAAATAAAAGGAAGATTTAAAAAAGGGACAAATTTTTAAGCATTTGTTTGTTGCGAATTGATTAATTGAGTTGATAAGGACAAGCTAGATTGATTCATTATCTCCGAGGGACGCAACCCAGTAATTTAAATTTGAGATTTTTTTTTTCAAGGTCTTAAGTTCAAGTCTTGGGTAGCATCATTGTAAGAGGATGAGACAACACTGGTTTACCCACGTATTTATACCGAGGTTCAATAACCTTGATATGAATGACGTGAGATTTCCCCGATATTTCAAAAAAAATATTGATTCCTCAGGGAAAGTGAAGAAGGATTTTTAAAAGAAAAGGTTAAGCTTTGACCAATTATAATCAATTGAGAAAAATTATGTGGCAACTATATAATAAAACAATTTTTGATTAATTAAAAGCATACAATTAATTTGGAAACTTGTATAAGTGAATTATTCTTAAACTCTAATCATTAAAACAATTATTTTAGGGGGCATTTTTAATAATATTTTAGTAATATTCCTACTTCAAATAATTCTACATTTCAATCTCTCTCCAAAATATACTCCTTCCTCAATAAAAAATACAAGGAGGGTTTCTTTCTATTTTAGTTATAATTTACAATTTTACTAAATGACAAGCTAAGGGTCCCCAGGGTGATACGTATCCACTAACAAAGCCAAAACATGGGAGCAGTTAAGAAAAGTCCCAAGTATAACTTTTGTCTTGTTGCAAAAACTTGTACAGTTTTTTTTTTTTTTTTTTAGAATCGTTGGAATCCCATCGTCAAATTATCTTTATCGGATTTTAACGAAATAGGTAAAATTTTCGACTATCTCTCAATAAATACATTATCTGGATTCAAACGCAAAATCTCAATATCAAATCTTGAAACCTTCACCACCAAACCACGCTAATTGGAACGTCAGATTCAGTACATACTATTAACTAACATGATAACAGCACAATTTAGTGTCACCATAAAATACTGACACGGTTTGACATTTGTGATTACTTACACCTAAGCGTCAGAACATACTTTTTACAACGGGTCCTAGAAATACATTCTGTGCTATAACAAAATTAATTGATCAGGCCATGTGATTTCTGCGGAAAATTATCAATTGTATATTTATTATTTGACATATTATAAAACATAAATAAATTTTAGAGCTTTTTTCACCGATGCATGTAAATATTGAAAAGTGTAATAAATATTCATTTATCATGTAACAAATGTTGATACACTTTATATTCTTTGATAAACCGATAAAAAAGACTCTAAAATTTATATATTTTTAATAATATGACAAACATTACATATACGATTGATAATTCTCTTTTGATTTTTGACACTATATCTTACGTAAGGAAAATTTGTATTATAGGATGGAGGTTTTGAAGTTGAAGACAATCCCTGGTGTGGCAAAGTTCGTTGGTATATTAATTTGCATGGGTGGTGCAGTGACTCTTGCCTTTTACAATGGGCCGCAGCTGAGACTTTTGTGCCACCATCACATTTTTGGTCACCATAGCAACCAACAAATTCATGGTCCCGTTTCTTCAGGCAAAACTTGGATCAAGGGTTGCTTTATCATGCTCTCTTCCAATACATTTTTTGGTTTGTGGATTGTATTGCAGGTACCCTCTTCTACTACATAGAGAGAGACTTATTTTTCGTAATATTAGAGTAATGATATACATACATAAAGTTTTCCCGAAAGTTTTCCCACCTCCTCACTGTAGCTACAGTGAACTACAGTAACTCACTGTAGCTACAGTGAGGAGAGTGAAAAAAATTTATGTAAAATTTTATCATTTTTGTTAATATTATTGTTGTGCCCTTAGCCCTAAGCAATTACCTAATAGTAGTGTTTATTAATTAATGCAGGGTTTAGTTCTGAGAAGCTACCCATCGATGCTTCTCTTTACAACGTTCCAATGCTTTCTGAGCACAATTCAATCGTTTGTAATTGCCATTGCTGTGGAGAGAGACCCCCATGAATGGATGTTAGGCTGGAATGTCAGGCTTCTCGCTGTCGCCTATTGTGTATCGATCTCCCTCTCTAATTTTTCGAATTTAAATCCAGTGTTGAGCTGAGCTGAGCCGTGTTAAGTAATTATAATTTATAAAAAAAAACTCAATTCAGCTCAACACTAAATCTAAGTCTCGTTTTCAATTTACTGTACATTGTGATTTTGAACTTAATAAAATTTGAACTTAAAATGACAGGGAATTGTTGTGACTGGCCTTACATACTATTTACAAGCATGGGTTATTGAGAAAAAGGGGCCAGTGTTTTTAGCCATGTCTACTCCTCTAGCATTGATCTTTACAACGATTGCTTCTGTTTTCCTCTTATGTGAGATTGTCACATTAGGAAGGTATATATTTACGTAATTTACCCTTTAATAATTTTGATATGCGGATATCTGTATATTAGAAAATTTAAATTTAACGCTATATAGATACTGATTAATCAAATTTTAAAACGTGCAGATGTATGAATTTATGTTTACTTTTACGTCGTTATTATTTTACCCCAATTTAATGATCTATGATTTCTTTCTTGCTGTTTTAATAAAATTGTAGGATTTTGGGTGGGATCTTGTTGATTGGAGGGCTTTATGCTGTGTTATGGGGGAAGAACAAAGAGCAAAGGATGGTTGAAAATAGTTGCTTGCCAACTCAAGTTGATCAGAAAGTAATGAACTCTGATCAGATCAAAGTAGTGACAATCAAGAGTCCTCCATCAATTTTGCTCTAATATATATATATAAATACAAAATATTTTATGGCCTATGGGCATGGGATGGGCAATCGAGTTCACCATTTCTTCTTTATTGTGCGGCCAACTTTTTTTTTTTTTTTTTTTGGGTTAATTTAAAAGTGAGGGAGAATTGATATATGAAGAAAAGAAAGGATTGGAAATTAGGGGAGATAAATATATTAGTGTGAAATATTGTAGCATGAACCTCTTGGGGGTTAGCAATATTGATTAAGCTTATGATCAAGTTTTGGCACTTTATTTTCAAGATCTCAGATTCAAGTTCGAGATAATATCCTTATAAGAGTCTGGGATAATATTGGTTTACCCACACATCCATATGAATGACATGAGATTTTCCCGGTATTCTAAAAAATATATATATTTATTGTTAAATTATCTATGATTTAAATTATTGTTAAGGACAATTTGTAATAAACAAATATATAATATTTTTTAAACATTCATAAGGCATGTACCCATTCAACTCTCTTACCTTCAGCCTGAAAACTTTTCTTTCTAGCAATTTAAACTAATAATATTTACCATGAGGACAAATTAATTTGGTTGTGGTTTCTATATAATACCTATCAAAAAATCCAAGCTATTGAAACCTGTCTAGAAATATGCACAGAAAAAAATAATTAGCCTTAATACCCCACTGTCAAACAAAATTGCTAATCCAGAGGGATTGATATATAGCTGTGTATCTGATTGATCCTCAGCATAAACGATAGCTGCAATACCGAAAATTCAAATAAATGACAAGATAAATCGCTGAAACATTTCCATTACTGTAAAATTTCTTCTTTTCCTCAGTAGAGAATAAATATAATCTAATAATTTACGTTGCATTTTAAAATTTTGATATTTTACGTTGTGAATTTTTTGTTTTATAATCTAATTCCTAATTCCTAATACATTGACTAAATTATCTATACTTATATATTAAAATCCAAAATTGTCCTAATTACAAATTCCTCCTATATTTATGCATGGCAACGGGCCGGGCCGGGCCCGGGCTTTAAAAAGCCCGTCCTGAGCCCGGCTAAAAAAGTTTGGCCCGGGCCCGGCAAAAGCCCGGCTCGGGCCTCTGCCGGGCTCGGGCCCGGGCCAAACACGGCCCGAATTGTAAAAAAAAAAAATTTTAATTAATACATCATACATTCATGAAATGCAAAAATTACAAGACAATTTACAAATACATTAAAAAAAAAAAATTCAGTAACGAACTAACAATCCAAACTTCCACAAAATCACAAATAAATACATGATACATCAAAAGTTTCAATGTTTCATCCATAAACTAACAATCCAAAATCCACAAATAAATACATCAAAAGTTTCAATGTTTCATCCATAAACTAACAATCCAAAATTCCACAAAATCACAAATAAATACATCACAAGTTGCAATGTTTCATCCATAAACTAACAATTCAATTATCCAAATGTCACAAACTAATACATCAAACTAATCCAACTCTTGTGGCTCAAAGTCTTCTTCCACTTCATTCATCAGTTCCTCTCCAGAAATTATAAGTTCTTCAGGAATAAGACCTAATGAGAAAAAATGTTAAAACATGTAAATCAAAGAAAATAATTAATTAAGAAATCATCATTAAAGTCTTATACCTCGCTCAGAAGCCCATAACCAATTTTGAGTGCACATTATTGCTTCCAATGTGTCAGGATGTAATTTGGCACGATGTGGACTCAAATATCTCCCCCCGGTACTAAAAGCAGACTCTGATGCCACAGTCGTAATAGAAATGACTAATATATCTTTAGCTATCTCAGCCAAAATATGATATTTTCCTTTATTTGTCTTCCACCAATTCAAAATATTGAAGTCTGGAGTTCTAGCAACCAAAGGCTCCTCTAAGTACCTCTCAATATCGGACTTTGATCTTGTCATATGATTGCTTTGAGTGGCAACATAATCAAAGTCAGATAAATCTAAAAAAGAAGATGAATCAACGGTGACAATATTATGGGGATGAACAACGGAAGTAGAAGATTCACCACCAACTAGAGACTTAGCTTCATAATATTTAACTATCTCTTCAGAAAGTTGACGTGCTCTCATAATTTAGCCTGCAACACCCATACCATAAATCTTTGGAAAATAATAATCAATTAACAGCATCTTAAACCGTGAGTCAAGAATTACAGCAATAACCAACACCCCATGAATCTCTTGCCAATATTTCTCAAACTTGGCAATCATAATAGAGGCCATTTCTTTAACTTGAGGAACATGAGACATTTGCCACTCCATCAAAGACATCCTCATTTTACAAGCCAATGGTATAAAACATATTGGCTGTAGGATAGTTCGTACCTGAAAACATCTCCGTCAAAAAGTAAAACGGACGTAAATATTCTAGCATTTTTTCAGCCATTTCCCATTCCACTTCAGAAGGCAAACATTTATAATGGGGCTCAATTTGTTGCACTCGAGGTAAAACTTTTTTGTACTTAATTGCAATATCAAGCATGACAAATGTAGAATTCCATCTAGTCGGACAATCAAGCACCAACTTTCTTTCAGTCTTAATCAATGATTGGCGAGCAGACATCATAAGAGTTTCAATCTTTTTCGGTGTGCTGCTCCAATAAGCAACACTCTCCCTAATCTTTACAATACCTCCTTCAATCACGGTCAAACCATCCTTTACAATTAGGTTCAAAATATGAGCTGCACACCTCATATGAAAAATTTTACCACCCAATACCATAGTTTCAGTTGAAAGCATTCCCTTCAATCTTTCTACCATTGCGTCATTAGTTGAACAATTATCCAAAGTCACCGTTGACAAATTTCGATCCACATTGTAATCCATCATACATTTAATTAAAACTTGAGATAGACACTCCGCAGTATGTGGAGCTGGTACATATATAAACCTACATATACATAATGTTTGTAATTAAATGTTAGCATATTCAATAAATAAGTTAAACATAATATTTTACATGAAATTAAATTACCTTAAGACTCGACTTTGTAAATGCCATGAGTTGTCAATGAAATGTCCTGTAACAACCATATACCCTTTCTTTTGGTTACTAGCAGTCCACATGTCAGTTGTAATAGCAACCCTGCTGTCATTAATATTCAACAAATTCATAATTTTCACCTTTTCTGATTTATACAACTTGAAAAGCTCAGCCTTTAAAGTGTTTCTGGACATCTTCTTCACCAAAGGGTTGCAATAACTCATCAAGTCATTAAAAACATCATACTCAACAAACTTAAGTGGCAGCTCATGCTTTATAACCATTGACGTAATTTTTTGACGGACAATATTTACATTAAATGATCTAAGCTCAACAGAAGCTGTTCCATCTTCATGCTTTATAATATTAAGAGATTTTTGAACCGTATCTTCAAACTTAGGTTGTTTTTTAGTATAACAATTCTTGATGTGTCTATTTAAGTGACTGGTAGCTGTTTCAGACATAGCACTCAATAACTTGACACAGTGATTACATTTGGCCTTTAATTTCCCACCAACAGTAATCTTCGTAAAATGATCCCAACATTTTGCTGTCAGTCGTCTCTTATTATCCATATTTTCTAATGCTACCCCCTTTCTTTTGTTACCATCTTCATCTATTTTTTCATCTTCAATATCAAGGATCTCATTTTCTTCATCACTATCCCGGCGTACATCTTCAAGGCCATTAAGAAAAACAGGGGAATTTGGCGGCCGAATAGGCGTAGATTCTTCCAAATTAGACATAATTAATTCTAGAATTTTTTTTTGAATAAACAATATGGTAAGATTCGGCCAAGCTTAAAATGATGTTGTGACTTGTGAACTAAAAGCAAAGAAGTTATATGCCCTTTTAACATTGAATTCTATGTGCCATTGTTTCAATTAATCTCCCATTGAACAAGTCTAAATGTCTAATAGTAAAAGTCTTATAACCAAAGAAGGTGCAAGGTGACAGTGATGAGAGTAGTCATGACAAAATTAAGAAACTTGGTAGTCATTTCTAAGCATATTACATTAAACATAATCATGCAATTACACAAGTATTGATTTTTATTAACTAAGTTATAATTAATGATTTGATTCTTGTTTTAATTTTATTTTTAATAACACGTATTATGTAGAGCTTTTAATTTTAATTTTATTCTTTGTTTAATTCAAAGATAATATAAGCCTATATTGTTTTAATTTTATTTATCAAAAGCTACAAGGATAAAATAGTAAATTAGTTTTAAAATCTCTCACTTCCCTTCTTGAACCAAACATATATATAATTAAAAACATTTCTCTCCCCTCCCCTCACCTCATTTGAACCAAACATATATATAATTAAAATATATTCCCTTCCATTCCATCCCCTCCCCTCCCATCCCCTCCATTAAAATCCCTCCCCTCCCCTCCCATTCGTTGAACCAAACAAACCCTAAGAAAAGTAAATTAATGTAATTTTTTTAATTGGGAGCTTTTTAGTATATTTAAAAGTGTACAAAGTAAATATCCAAAATTTAAATTTAGCAAACATGTGTAATAGAGTATCCAAAGAATTTTTAAGAGTGTAAATAGCCTCACCCCTCTAATAATTATGTTATTATTTTCTTTTCTTTTCATTAACATTATCTCTTTTGTATAAATCCTTAACTAAAAGAAGTGTGATGTAGTGTGCATTTTATTTCTTCTGGAAATTTCTCACTAGTTATTTTAAGGTTGTTTTGTTGGCGGGATGTATTATTTATCACTTTTAACATGTATAATTCAAGTAAAACATGCAAATCATAAATCAAACAAAAAAACTCAAAGTTTTAGGAAAAATCTGTGAAATATTTTGTAGAAGATGAAAAATCTCAAACCAAATTGAGAAATCTCTATCCTTGAGAACTTATTAGCCCCGCCTCGGTGCACTTACAGATTTTTTTGACTAACGTTCTCCTGAGATACTTGGTTACTTCTTGACTAAGAGGCATTTCTTGACCGGGCAATTTTCGATGTCGACAGAGGGTAGTGGGTCGGACATTTTCTGATGGCCAGGACCCTAGAACATGCACCACGGAGAGTTAACATCCATTAAAAATGGTCATACAAGCACTGTGGTAGGAAACGTATCATATCGCATCCAATCAAAACAGAGTTATCTGATTTATTTTTTTCCAAAATACTTTAAAATCATATAACCAATATAAGGAAAACAAAAAAAAAAGTATCATTAGAACATAAGTCAAAAGTATTGTAAAACAATAATATCAGTTAAAACATAAAATAAAGTATCCACAATATATCTTAGAGTAGATCTTTGTGATAAAAAATAATTTCAAAATCCATGTATCACAAAACCGTAACAGATGTCCAAGAACTCACTGGACGAAAGGAAAACCAGACGTCCAATATCTGAATCGCGCGCACTGACTGAACATTATCCAAAACAGGACCATGTCGACAGATTGTAACAGAACGGTCGTAATCAGGTGGGCAGAGCCTAATAAAAATGAAGAATTCACGTTATGACAAAATCATCTTGTATCAAAAATGGAGTCAAAACCTTTTTATTTTTTTGAAAAACTTTTCAAGCTGACATACAAATCACATATTTAAAAAGACAAACAACACATATCAAAACCATCAAATATTAACTAATGACTCATACATCGAGAAACATTATTATTACATCACACATCAATAACATAATTCTACTTAATATATATACCCATAACACAAGATTTGTCCATACTAATACTAAACCACCCAAACTCGTAGCTATAACCATCACAAACCCCTGCTCAACTTAAACTATACATATTTCTATGTAGATACATATACATATACACATATATCTGCTATGGAATAATCATGCAGACAATTAACTATAGCTCAAGTATTTACCGTATGGAATACTTACCTGGCCATATGAACATTCCTGACCCTAGTCAAATCTGTCAAAATAAACGAAAATAAGCAGTAAGAACCGGTGTTAGGCGTAATTCCTTACTCAACTATACAAATTTACGGATCTTCATGGATCAACAAGATCAAATTCGATTTCAACAATTTCAGTTCCGTTACTCTAAGAACATCTTATACTATAAATCCAAAACAATAGAATAATTTTTTCGATACAAAACCAGAAAAATCCTCAGAAAAGTCTGAAATCGTTACAAACGGATCCTGAATCTTTCGAATCTATCTTGTTTCCCTCAGAATGAGTCATACATTTAATACATTATAACATATCATAATAGGACCATCACATAACTCAAATTCTTGAATTACGTATTTTTGGAAAATCTTCCACAAAAATTTCTAATAACGATACGGAAGGATCCTGAGCCCTCTTAAATTTTTCAAAACCATCTACATGTCATCATAACATCATAATTAACTCATATTTATCATTACCTTCATCAAAACACAAAGACGCGTGAAATACGGTATACCATATTGATCCAATTTATTCCGATTTCACTCGGATTCTACTAATAACACAAATTTAGTACATTCTAACCTATCCAATTTAATACAAGTCAATACATAATTCTACGACACTACTGAAAGCAACCAAATACAAAATGAGAAACTTGAGAAATAGCAAATTTTACTGAGATGTCTTACCGAGATTCCGAGGGCATATATGCACTCCCAACGCTCCAATGAACGAGTAGGAATTGATGGAATTTGAGTGTTACTATTCACCATCAATTATTTCCTCGATTTATGTGCAACATAGCACGGATCGGAGAAACTGTTACCACCATCTTGTAGTACTCTATGAGGACTTCGATTTGACAGGTGGCTTGACACGTGGATTTAAGTGAGGAGCCATAATCGAGGAAAAAAGCCTTGAGCATTACTTTATTCGCGCCATTTTCCGGCCATTTTGATCCATCATCGGCCACCAGCCACGCACGATGGCCGGGCACACCATCTGGCACTGTCGCGCTAGCGAGTAGTGGCCGGAATGTGACTATCAACAACTACCTCTCTTACTCGCGCATGGGTATTGTTGGGGTTTTGGGCGATGGGCGCAGCGAAAGCACGGTTCGGGCGAAATCGTATTTTAAATTTTTTTCAAAATACCGAATAAATTATTCAATAGCTAATATGAATAATTTATTCATATTTCACCTAAACCTATTTATTTAATATCAAATATCAACATAAATAAAGTTGAAAAGTCGCGAAACTTTTACGAAAACTTATTTTCCGTAAAATGGCCTAAAACGCATTTTTGACCGAACCGACCACTCAACACTTATGGGGACTGCCCAATAGTGTCAGGGCAGTTAATGGGCTGCCTAAACAGTGACGAACTCACTGTTTGGACAGCCGTCACCCGGTAACGTTGTTTTTGGCCGTTTTCGCTTGTTTCAACTCGGAAACACTTTCCGGAAATTGTTCCAACTCCCAAAACACATCCATTAAATTCATATGACATCAAAATCATCACAGAATTTCCAGTTTGGGCAGATCTGATCCACAACCAAAAATTACCATTTTTCATGCATTAAATCCAAAATTTCAAGATTAAATCAATTAATCAAAACACCAATTAAAGTCACCACATATGAACAACACAAGAAAAATTCTAGGTGTCACAAGAGTGGTCATAACACTCTAGAATAGCAACTCATCAATAATTGATTAAATTGGAAACTAATTACACTAATTACTTCCAATTTCATCATCCACAACCAAACGCCCAAATTTTCGCAAATAAAGGAACCCTAGAACTATTCCAAGAATTCAAGAAAATAAAAAAAAAAATTTCAAGCTTGGGTTGTAGAAGATTACCTTTTAATCTCTTGATTCCAAGTTTTTTTTCTTGAATTTTTCCTTTGTTTTTAACTTGAATCATCAAGGAACAATGAAATCCATTTTTCATGTTTTTCATTTGAGGTTCTCGGCAATTGTAGAAGACAACAAGAGAGAGAAAACAATTTTCATTTTAAAAACCCCTTGGCCGAAAATTGAAGGGTATTATTATCCTTTTGATAAATAAATCAAATCAAATATTAATCAACTTTATGTAAACCAATCAAATTGGCACACATAAAAAACAATTAATACATGCCATTTGGTCCAATAATAATTGGACATATTCCATAACTTTTATGGAAAAAAGGTTTATTAATTAATAATTCAAATATTTAACAATTAAATATCAAAATAATTAATTAATGTAATTATTATTATATATATGTATTTTTATTTATAATAAATAACAAATACATATATTTATGGCATGTGTCAAAATCTCATTTGACGAATAATTAATGTGTATCTAATCATATTATGTATCATATACAAATGCACAATAATTATTATCGGAAAAAATCCTTTAATGCATGTGTTATCGTTTAACCGATTAAACGACCTGAATTAACTCACTTAATCCAGTGAAGTATAATGAATAATCTGTATTATTCATATTGTGTTGCCCAAGTGCTCAACGAGTACACTTCATATTGTGTGACTCTCTAAGTTTAGGTTAATTCGTCACGAAATCAAATTTCGTGTCCATAATTCACTCATTCATGAATTATGACGACCGCAAATAATCTCGCTAAACTATGAAAGCCGAGGTCATTGCATACGTATAATCCATTTGTCACAGGCTATCTGTATTACACCTGGGATATAGATGAAAACGTCAAATCCGTTCGGTATAATACAATCGACTTTTAATTTTACGATCTCTAAATAACACTCAGAACTGATTTCCGAAGTTATACTACGGCCATGGATTTACTAGATCGTAAACACGTGATGATGCCTATGCCATGTACACATGATTGACGGATCTTGTCTTGATACACACTGGATATCATGAGCATCAGTCCACACCCAATGAACAGGCAAAAGTCTGATCATGAATAGATCGTTGACGTGACTGCCATCAAAGTTTAGAGGATAACTCATATATCCCATTGTGGTATCTCAAGAACAAAGACCACTATGCTCGCTCAACTCGAGAAGGTTCCTATTGACGTTGGTGTACCATCTATTAGGAAACCTTCAACGAGTCGTTCAGTGACTTATCAAATAAACACCTACATATCTATACGAGTCTCCTGAGACTCATGGTTCACTGGGATAAACCATCAGACCAAGTTACGATATACGACATGTATTAGTCTCAGCGGATTTTACTAACCGACCCGTGTTAGCAAATCTTGACCAGGAACTTTATTTAAGGATATACATCTTATAGTTCGCTTCCCAATGTCAATTACAAACTACGTTGTAACTGCGCACTATATTGTAAATCATAGGGTCTTTGTCTAATGTACACGTATCACTGAACCAAATTCAGTTTCGATCTAATCGTAATTAGATATCTAATCGTAATTAGATCGAATAAGTGTATAAAAGATAAGGGTGCTATCACTAAATTAGTAATATTATGGAAAAAATAATTGCTCGTATTTATGAATCGGACATAAATACGATCCGGATTGACACTCCGAGCACCAACCCTAACAGGTATCATGTGGAGAGAGATGAATAACTGTGCCACATCTGCAATTTCTAAAAACTTAAGGCATTTATAGATAATTTTCACGAAATTGTAAATAGGTCTATACTATTAGGCTCTTTCGGAAATTCTCATTTTTGAGACTCTTATGTTATAAATTTTAAAAAATGTTCAACACGAAAATTATTCGTCTCGGAAAAATGAGTTCAATAGTTTAGAAATCACCTCAAATGGAGTTTTTTCTTCTATTTTTATAGTTGAAATAACAAAATTTTATTCAAATATAAAAAAAAAATCGCGTAGTCAATTCTTTCGAATTTCATGATTTCCAATATGAGGAGATCCTACTTTAATATTCCCATCAATTATTCAATACTTAAAATCTTATTTCCCAATATCGTCTCATTCTTAGACCTAAATTTCAATATGAAAATCTTCCAAAATTATTCCGAAAACTCGGAATATTACAGTCAAGCTCGGAAAGAATTACTTGTATAAAACTCAGACCAAGTCTTCATGATATACTTTAAATTCTCAACCAAGTATGGAACAAGCAATGAGCAAGATTAAATTTTTCCAACTTTATCACATAATAAACTAGGTGCATGCATGTGATAATTGAACACACTAATATTAACTCAAATTCATACTACTAAGTTTACAAAATTCCAATATATGATTTTTTCCTAAGTTAATATAATACAATGTATATATTCAACTTTAACTTATGTCTATATTATCAAATTTCATAATTAAAATATGTGTATATCATATAACAAATAACTAGATACTTGATTTATCTAAATATGTGAATTTATGCAAATTAAATCATGTATGTTATCTTACCAAAATTAATTCAAGTATGTGAATATTCCAAGTTTGACTTGTGTTAGTGTCACGTTCGTTCAATCGTTCGAAGAATTCTTTCCAGATAACTCATAATCGTGTAGCGTTTGCTAATGCATTCGAATGAACCCTTCCAAAATGCTCATGTTCGAGTGACGCTCATCTTCGCGTTCGAACGAAAATGCAGAACACTACGTGTTTCTTATCCGTTCGATGGGCGTTCGAACGCCCTTATGTAAATTACTTACGCTAAACACGATTTCAGAGGTTTTCCAATGCAAAAAATGCTTGAAACATACACACATCAAAAATGAACAACACATATATTTTGATAAGTTCTTAAGATTGTTGGTGGAATATGTTATTTATCACTTTTAATTTGCATAATTCGAGTAAAACATGTAAACCATAAATCAAATAAAAAATCTTAAAGTCTTGGAAAAATTTGTGAAATATTTTGTAGAAGATGAAAAATCTCAAATCAAGTTGAAAAATCTCTATCGTTAAGAATTTATTAGTCCCGTATGGGGCACTTCAGATATTATGGGGCATTTCAGTAGTTTACTACTTATATAGGTTAGATTGGCCTTAACAATAAATAAACTTATGAGCATTTTAATATGTAAAATTTGATTAAAATATAAATGTTCATAGTAATTTTTAGAATATAAAAAATATATATGCACTAATATAAATGGGAGATTTCCACTTCCTCCTATTATTTTCAGTATTACGTACTTCCTAATATTTTTGTAATATCCAATTACCTTATTTATCTTTAAAAAATTAAGATTATTTTATAATTTTACCCTTGAATATTATTATAATGACATTATAATTAATGTATTATCATGTAAATATAGTAACATTTATTTTCAATAATTATATATTAAAATTATAAATTATCAAAGTTATAATATTAAATTATCATGTTTGTATTATTATTATTTTTTTGGTGCAAAAATTAGTAATGAAATTATAAATAATAAATTGACAAATTATCAATTATCATGCTAATATAATTATATCTAATTGTCTGTTTGGTATAGCTTTTAGTAGAGGCAAAAGAGCTTTTTTAATTATAAAAGCATTTTTCAAAAAATTTGAGAGTGTTTGGTTATATTTTGAGTGGAGCTTCTAGGGATTAAAAATACTATTTTGTCTCTACTAGCAAAAGCTCAAAATTTGGGCTTTTGGGAGTAGAGGCTAATGAGTTTTTTTTAATGGATATAATGATAAATATGTCCAATAATATTTCATTAATTCCATAATACTCTTCTCATATATAAAACCCTATGGAACAGAAGATTAAAGTGTTGATAAAAAAATTAAAAAATTTCCCGTCAACAAAGCTATTTCTTTAGGTATGTCTATTTCTCTACAAAAAAATTATCATTTGAAAAAGAAAGTAAAAATTACCGTCATTTTATTATTTGTTGGTGTCTCTCGTTGGCTTGTTATTTCTAATTTTTAAAAATTATCATTTGAAAAAGAAAATAAAAACTGTTGTCATCAATTGTCATTCAATATAAAGTTTGTATGTTTGAATGTTTGATTTGTCATCAAAAGCTGGTGTTTGTTTGAATATTTAATTTGTCAATTCTTGTTATTTCTATTTATTTTTCTATATTGAATTTTTTATTATTATTATTTTATTTGTATGTGCATTATAACATTAGATATTTTTGTTATAGAATGGAAAAGGCTGTAGAGGAAAATCATAAAAGATTAAAGACAAATTGGGATGACATTACTGTTGATGCTTTTACAAAAATTTTCATGGCAAATTTGGACAAATTTGTTGAGAAATGAAACTGGCTTAGGATGAGATCCTGTAAATCAGACAATTAATGCCAACGATGAATGGTGGAATAGACAATTGCACTTTCCTCATCCACCAATAACACTACAAAAAAAAAGGGTTTTTAGCGTCGAAATTTTTCGACGCTAAAGGTTATTAGCGTCGAAAATTTTCGACGTTAAAACTTGGACGAGAAAGACAATTAGCGTCGAAATAAAAAATTTCGACGCTAAAGTTCAATATTTTGCGTCAAAAATATTTCGACGTTAAAACATGTATTTGGCGACGAATAATTTCGACGCCAAAAAGTTGACCTTTAGCGTCGAAATATTCGACGCTAAATGTGATATAATATTAAAAAATATATATCATTTTATTACCTTTAGCGTCGAATATTTCGACGCTAAAAGGTATAAGAATATTATTATTACAAATTAATCTCAAACTAATTTCATTACAAAAGTAATTAATTTGTTATAAAAATTATTAAAAATTTGTTACTAAAAATTTATAATAATGACATTTTATTATATAAAACTAAAATTACAAAATTTATCACAATAAAAAAAATATAAATTGATATTTTTATTGATATAAAACTAAAATTACAAAATTTATCACAAAAAAAAAATATAAAATGATAAAATACAATGATAAAATACAATTTTCCATCTTCACTTTCATTTTCTTCATTATCATCATTTTCACCATTTCTTCATCTTCATATTCCCCTACAAAAATAAATAAATAAATATTAGATGTGAATATAAAATACAAAACAAAACAAACAAACAAAACATTTAAGGAAAAATAAATTTAGAGAGGAAATAAGAGTATGAGAGAAAGAAAGTGATAATAGAAGAAATGAAAGAGCAAATGAATTTATAGGCAAAAAAAAAACCTTTAGCGACGAAATCCTTTTCGTCGCTAAAAATCCTCAAATAGCGGGAATTTTTCCGCCAAAATTTTGATCTTTAGCGTCGAAATATTTGACTTTTAGCGTCGAATATTCGTCGCTAAATGTCAAAATTTAAATTTAAATTTATTAGGCGGTAAATTCAAATTTTTTAAGGGGGAATTCGAAAATTTTAAAATCGACCTTTAGCGTCGAAATTTAGATTCGACGCTAAAGGTTCAACCTTTAGCGTCGAATTGTTTGACTTTTAGCGTCGAAAAATTAGTCGCTAAATGTCAAAATTTAAAATTGAATTTATTAGTCGATAAATTCAAATTTTTTAAGGAGGAATTCGAAAATTAAAATTAAACTTTAGCGTCGAAATTTAGATTCGACGCTAAAGGTTGAACCTTTAGCGTCCAAATAATATTTCGACGCTAAAGGTTCATCCTTTAGCGTCTAAATAATTTTTTGTCGCTAAATGATGGAACCTTTAGCGTCGAAATAGAAATTCGACGCTAAATCATCAATCATTTGGCGTCAAATAATTATTTCGACACTAAAAGATAAACATTTAGCGACGAATCTAATTTCGACGCTAAAGAGTTTATTGGCGTCGAAAAAAATTTCGCCGCTAAACGGTTGGACGCTAAAGGTCTATTTAATTTGTCATTCTTATTATTTCTATTTATTTTTCTATATTGAATTTTTTATTATTATTATTTTATTTGTATGTGCATTATAACATTAGATATTTTTGTTATAGAATGGAAAAGGCTGTAGAGGAAAATCATAAAAGATTAAAGACAAATGGGATGACATTACTGTTGATGCTTTTACAAAAATTTTCATGGCAAATTTGGACAAATTTGTTGAGAAATGAAACTGGCTTAGGATGAGATCTTGTAAATCAGACAATTAATGCCAACGATGAATGGTGGAATAGACAATTGCACTTTCCTCATCCACCAATAGGTTAGTTAGTTGTAGTTAATTAATTATGTTACATCTATATAAGTTTGTTTATATTTTATTATTATTTAATTATTTATTTTACAGGTAAATATTACCTAGTAGATGCCGAATATCCTCATATGAAGGGTTATTTAGGTCTTTATAAAGGTGAACGATATCATCTTCCAGATTTTCGACGTGGAAGAGGAAAAAAAGAAATTTTTAATCATGCACATTCATCCTTGAGATGCACAGTTGAGAAGACTTTTTGTATTTGGAAAAATATATGGAAATTTTCAATATTTCTTCACAATTTTATAAGAAAACATGTCTGTCAGGATCGAAAATTTCAACCTTATGATGATAAAAAATGAATTGCTTCCAACAAGTGAGAGTGATAATCAAATGGAAGAAACTGATGAATAGTATGGAAGTTCATTCAATACACATGAAATGGATAAATAACGTGATAAATTGTAACACTTCTCATGCATCGTTGAAATTTAAATTTAATTTGATCAAAATTATTTGTTTGGTAGAATTATTATTGATGTGTTTTGATTTTTGAACACCAATATATATGATTACAAAGTGTTTCAATTTCTTAAGCAATAGTATGTTTGTCTAGTTGAATGATTATAAAAAAAAACTTATTGCATATATCTATTTTCGTAATTTTATTATATAAAAGCACTTTTAATATTATACAATCAAATAATCTAATAATTCAACATAGCTTTTTTAATTGACAACCAAACACCCAACAGTTTTTTTTTTTTATTTATCAAAAGCTCTATTTTTAAAAGCTCTATTAAGAAAAGATGAACTTCCAAAAGCTCTACTCAATAAGCCGTACCAAACAGAGCCTAAGAGTAAAATTGAAAAAAAAAATATTAATTAACTTTTAGGTTAAGGGGATAATGGTGTATTATTGAAATATTAGGGGGAAAACTTATATGTTAAAAACGACAAGGGGGAAAGTGGCAATTTCCCAATATAAATTATTAAACAGTACTATTATATTCATCTTGATGGTGGACTCGTCGAACTAATTAACAAGGGGAATATTACAAATTAAAGCCTGAATCCGAGCAAAAAAAAAATTACTTGAGCATTCAATTTAAAACACCCAAACTAAAATTGATCTTTACTGATACTATTTTAGCATCAGTAAGATTATATTGAACCCTAATAATTAGTTTTAATTTAATTTGTTTATAATTACATGGAGTGCAAATTGAAGTACCTAGAAAATAGCAACATGTAAGATTTCGAAATCGCAAAATTATACACCCAATTACAAGAAAATCTACAATTACACATTAATGTTAAGGAATCTCATTAATGTTTGACAAAATAATATGAGCAAAAATCATTAAATTTGATTTGCTTTCCCATAATTGTTTCCAATTCATGGTAACTCAATCCCTAGCTTCTATAAATCCATATTATTATTCTTGAATTAAACCATACAAACAAAGCTAGTGAAAGGGAAAAAAAGGCCATTAACGTTGAAGGTGCATTCTCTTTTTCTTTTTCCATTCTTATACTTTTATTTCTCTTAAATCTTTGATTGTTTGTGCTTCTTCTTTGCCTTTTCCTTTATTGTTCTTCATATTCGTTTACAGTTAGTTCTTGCCTTAGTTTCCTTTTTATTTATTCTGTTTTTATAGTTAATTCTGTTCACTGTTAGGTTTCATAATAATAAAAATTTAAAAACGATTCGAAACTGATGTGACATAACGGTATTAGTTGATTTTTTTTTGATAGACAAAAACAAATGGGACGTGGAAAGCTAACCCTAGACCTTATAGAGAAGGAGAAAGCTCGAATGATAACGTATCAAAAACGAAAGAAAGGATTAAAGAAGAAGGCTCAAGAATTCGCCACCCTTTGCGGCGTTCCGACTTGCATGATCATCTACGGTCCACGGCTTAACAACCGCCCCGCCGACGTAGAGATTTGGCCTAAAGATCACAAGGAATTCATGGAAGTTGTCAACTTGTATAGGGATAAGGCCTATTCATCCGTACGTGGAGTTAAATCACAAAATCTCTACGATTTTTTTGCTGATCGAAACAGAAAAGTTTATGAGAAGATTGTTAAAACCCGAAAGGCTAATTTTGAATCAATGTTTTCGAGTGATTTTGATGAAGAGATCAACAATTTGTCTGTGCATCAATTGAAGGAAATGCTTATTGGGTTTGATAATAACATTGATGTTGCTACAAGGAAGCTTGCTTTATTAAAAGGGCATCATCAAAATTTTGGTACTCAAGTTTTGTTTCAGCAGCAGCCGCAACCATTAGCTGCATGTTCACATCAAATGAACATGCAATTGGGTCCTTATAATAATAATCATCATCATCATCATGCTCTTCAAATGGTTCCTTTTGATTTCAATCCGGTCGATAATCAATTGATGGCGATGATGTTGATGAACGGTGGAGATCAAATTCATCAAATGGGTAGTACTGCTTCCTCTTACAATCATCCTATGCAACATGCTATGTATAATTATGATCCAATGGGTGCAATGATTGAGAATCGTGTGATGATGAACAATCTTATGATGATGAATCAGTTCCCTGCTCTTCCAAGCATCGCTTCTCAAGTTCATGGTTCTCAATTTAATGGATTTTATGGTGATAACATCAATGAGTTTCATTCTTAACAGAGAAACGTTGTAGATATGGTGTTCAAGGTTAGATTTATATATTATTTAATTTATGGACAATTAATGGTTTAATAAAGTTTAGCAATTACTCTTCTTGGGTTTGTTTTAGTATTTTAATACAAGATTTGAATGATATTATTTATTCAATTTTTTTACTATATTTATATTGGGATATTTATTTTGTTGTAGTTATGGAACTTACATGGATAAACTTTGTGTGAATTCCTTCTGATTTCTCTATCTTTTGAATGAGAGTTAATGTATGCGGTTTTAATCAAACTATATTTAATTACTTATGAAATAATACCATCTAGTTCTTATAAAAAAAACTATTTATGTATATGATTTATGAAAAAATAAATAAATGTTTTCAAGCTTCAATGTAATCTTTAGAGCAAAGTTTTTATTTCTCGAGTTGATATTTTCGGACTAAACATTGAATATCAACATCGAAGCAAAGTCCTAGAGAATTTTTATGTCCAAAATTGAAAGGTCCTGGCTTTATATTATAATATACTATATTACTATGTAATGTAATATAGCACTCTTAAAAAAATTGCAAATTCTTTCGCATAAAATGAAAACGAATAATGCGAAGCCACTGCCCCAGAACATAGTTAGGCTTGCACACCCCTTTATAAATATAACAAATCAAAACCTGTTGGTATTTTGTGTGTTGACGTGTTCCATCACATAATCTCCGAGGGACGTGGCTTGGTGGTGTATGGTTCAATGATTGATGTTCAGGTCATGAGTTTGAATTGCGTTTCTTGTAAGAGTCTGAGACAGCTGAGCATTTTATCTGTTCCGCTTAAATCCGGAAGAGGTGATTTAGAGGTAGGGTTCCCAACAATTTCAAAAAAAAAAGTGTTCCATCACATACCAAATTTAATTGAGTTGTAACTGTTGTATCGAATTCATGAGACAACTTCATATTAGACGTATGAGTTTGAAGGACTTTTGAAAGATGTTTTGAAGGGTTTAAACCAACTTTCCAGAGGGTGCACGTTTGAAGCATGCACGGGTTTTTTGTTAGGGTTTTTGTCCCAAGAGTTATATGTATTATGTTAACGTTGAAATGAATAAAGACGTATATTTTACATTCATTTATTTGTTTAAATTTTACAAATTATAAATTGTAAGAAATAACTTAAATTATTTATGCAATCTCAAACTCAGTGTAACATATATAAGAGGATTTAAGTTTAAACACTCCGTAGAGAGTACACAAAGTGGGATAATTTATTTACGGTATATCTACAGTTGCGTAGAAGATTTGTTAGATAAAGAAATTCATATCTATCTAAATGATGATCATTTTGTTAGGGTTTTGGGTGATGGGGTGCGGCGGAGCGCGGTTCGGGCGAAATCGTATTTTAAAACTTTTTCAAAATACCGAATAAATTATTCAATATCTAATATGAATAATTTATTCATATTTCACCTAAACCTATTTATTCAATATCAAATATTGACATAAATAATGTTGAAACTTCGCGAAACTTTTACGAAAACCGTTTTTTCCGCAAAATGACGCAAAAAGCGTTTTTGACTGAACCGACCACCCGACACTCAGGTCAGCCACAATAGTGTCAGAGCAGTTCATGGGCTGCCCGAACAATGATGGATTCACTGTTTGGATAGTCGTCACTCGGTTGGCTCAAAATCCACCTGGTAACACCGTTTTTGGTCGTTTTCGCTAATTTCAACTCGGAAACACTTTCCGGAAATTGTACCAACACCCAAAATGCATCCAAAACATTCCTAAGACAACAATTTCATCACAAAATCAGAATTATTTCCAGGTCTAATACAGAAAACGAAATTTTCCATTTTTCATGCTTAAAACCAATTTTATCACAAGATTAATCAAATTAATCTTACACCAAAGAAGTCCCACCACACATGAAGAACTCTAGAAAAATTCTAGGCTATTTTAGAGTGGCTCAACAACTCTAGAATGACAACCAAGTTTTCCAGCAACAAATTGAACTCAAATTGCTATAATTTTGTTCAAAATACATTTCACACATGCTTCAAGCTTCCTAATCCATCAACCAACAACAAAAGCCCCAAATTCTACAAGAAAAGAAACCCTGGAACCATTCTAAGAAATCAAGAAACAAGAGAAACTAATTTCAAGCTTGAGGATTTTTGAAGATTATCTTTAATACTCCAAATTCCTTAAGCTTTTTCTTTGATTTCCTTGCTTTTCTTTCTTGTTTCATCAAAAACAAATTTTAGGGTTTTATTTTCCATGTTGTTCAGCCATGAGAGAGGAAGTGATGAAGAAGGAAACAATTTCTTCTTTTAATATATGTGTGACCGACTTTGGCCTTGTCAAAGGGCATTTTTGTCATTTTTTTATTTTAATCAAATTAAAATCAATTTAAATCAAATCAAACTTTATATTAACCAATCAAAATTGGACAAATAAAGTTTGATTTAAATCATGCCAAGTGTTCCAATTATAAGTCATCATTTATCATACTAATTATGACCAATGGATAAGATTTTTATAATTTTCAATTATTTAATTATTTAACAATTAAATAAATAAATAATTAAATAACAACCATATATGTATTTTTATTTACATTAAATAACAAATATATATATTTATGGCATGTGTCAAAAACTCATTTGACTATTAATTAATGTGTATCTAATCGTATAAAGTATCGAATAC
Source organism: Zanthoxylum bungeanum (assembly GCA_019454045.1). Lineage (NCBI taxonomy): Eukaryota > Viridiplantae > Streptophyta > Magnoliopsida > Sapindales > Rutaceae > Zanthoxylum > Zanthoxylum bungeanum. Next base: position 24,150 of record SKCR01038108.1, read on the forward strand.
AAATACATAATAATTATTATCGGACAAAATCCCCTAATGCATGTGTTATCGTTAACCGATTAAACGATCTGAATTAACTCACTTAATCCGGTGAAGTATAATGAATAATCTGTATTATTCATATCGAGTTGCCCAAGTGCTCAATGAGTACACTTCATATTGTGGGACTCTCTAAGTTTAGGTTTATCCGTCACGAAATTCAATTTCGTGTCCATAATCCACTAACTCATGGATTATGACGACCACGGATAATCTCGCTAAACTATGCAAGCCGAGGTCATAGCATACGTATAATCTCTCCGTCACAGGCTATCCGTATTATACCTGTGATATAGATAACAACGTCAAATCTGTTCGGTATAATACAATCGACTTTCAATTTACTATCTCTAAATAACACTCGCGACTGATTTCCGAAGTTATACCACGGCCATGAATTTACTAGATCGTAAACATGTTCTGGATATCTATGCCTTGTACACAGGACTGACGGATCCTATCTTGATACGCACCGGATATCATGAGTATCAGTCCACACCCAACGAATAGGTGGAAGTCTGATCATGAATAGATCGTTGACGTGACTGCCATCAAAGTGTGGAGGATAACTCATATATCCCACTGTGGTATCTCAAGTCGAAGGTGTTGGGTTCTCTAAGAACTAGCCAAGGATCTAATAAGCATAAAATTGTGTGAATTAACAAAGTAAGTTGTGGAAATATACTCACTTTGATCAGCTAAGGGATGTAGAGAAAACAAAAATTCCAACCTTTGTGTAGTGCTCCAAGCTCTCCTTTATTTGTATGTTGAGCTCCAAGCTTTGGTGAATGAATTCCAAACTCATGAGAGTAGTTTCCCTATCACCTTAGAAGACTCCTTTATGTGCTAGCAGTTGAGATTTGGAAGCAAAAATCAAGAAGAAATGAAGCCAAGTTTCACGCTTATTTGAGAGAAAATGAAGCCAAGCATTCGGCCAATGAGAGAATGATGAGAGTTTTGTGTTTTTGATTTTTAAAAATCAATAAATCAATTACCAAACTTCCAAAGTTAGTAAAGGTCTTTCACAAGTCAAGCTTGTGTAAGAAACAAGCCATCTCCAACAACTTACATCAACCAAAAGTTGGATAAGTTGACAAGGTGATGTGACTTGTGTGGGCCCCACTTTAATTCAAAATCCGAGTGTGCCCGCAAACACATTCCGGGCTCGGGTTCGTTAATTTTGAATTAACGAATTTTCCGTTGCGACGTAATTAAATCAAATTTAATTTAAATAATTATGCCTATCAAAATTACTATTTAAAGTCGCTCGCGAATTAATTCTAAATTAATTCGTTCGCCCGAATTAAAATCCAATTTTAATTCCGTTATGAAATCTAATTTCTTTTAATATATCAAATACATTAATTTAATCGATTAATTCCAAATTAATCGTTCTCTATTTTCTAATTGAATTTTATCCTAGATAAATTCTCGCCGTAATTAATCCTAGATTAATTTTCTCTCTCTCTTATAATTAATCCCAGATTAATTCTGTTCGAGTCATACGTCATCGGTGAATCTTCAGGAAGCGACCCATGAGATCTCTGGATATGTTGGCAGTAAATCCGGTCATCGGACTATCTGAACATGTACGTACCCGGTACCACTTTCTTACCGATTTACGAGACATGGTTGGCTTCTAGCAAAGCGTCATGCCTACCCAATTCTCCAGAAATATTCTTTAAGGAATATATAATCTATAACAGGCGTAGTATACGTAGTATTGCGTATTTTGATCCAGTATCGATATCACATGCTAGGCCTAGGGCTGGAATTGTGTCTACCCCCCGTACGAAGCATATATCGGATCTCTGGTAACTAGTCTCTGTATTCGGATAATCGTGACCTAGTCATATTATCCCGATGACTACAGTACTTAAGAGTACTAGTTCCATATCTTGCGTGATCATCATCTCCATATGACTGAAATGATACTTTCATCTTGACATCACACCCAATACACTACGATTCTCAGTATACCCAAAAGAGGCGTACGAAAAACCTGTTAAAGCCCCGGACGACCAAAACCAAAGTATATTGATCATCGCAAGTATTAGCGATGCAAGTCTCAGGTTAAGACCAAATACACCTACCCTGATTCGGATTCTCATAGACACATAGTCATACTACCAATGGGATTCTGAGGGGTCTATCCAGAGCAAAGTTGTTTCTGTACCATCGGTAAACACAACCTCCTATCACACTTGCATAAGTATCAAATACTTAAATATATGAGAACTATGTCGTTATGCTCCCACAACGCGCACAAATGCAATACTAGTCTATTCCGCATTATCGATGTCCAGTCTCGATAATACTACGACTAGGATATTTAATTATTAAACCTTAGTGGATTAATATTGTCTCTATATTATTAATTTGGTACTAATCATATGGACTTTTATCATTTATATTTTTGGTAATCTAATTACAAATGATAAAATAGCAATTTCCTTTGTCACATAGTTTATTTATTCAACAACACCATGTTATGTACAAATAGTGATGTTATGGGTCATAATTGTCCAACAATCTCCCACTTGGCCTATAGCCAATCACTCAAGTGTCCTACACCTGAACTATGTACGGTTCGCTCAAACTTCTGCTGAGAAACAGCTTTCGTCAGTGGATTTGTAATGTTATCATCTGATGTGTTTTATTCGATCATCACATCGCCAAAATGTATGATCCGAATGAATCAGATGAAATATTCGAAGTATATACTTGGATCATTGATGAGACTGTAATTCTTTAGCCTGTGCTGTAGTCCAGCTCAGCTGCTAACAGAACTATACCTAATCCAATTAGGATTATATAGATCCAAAATTACTTCTTTACTGCCTCAGCTGCATCAATGTTCCGTTTTTGTTATTTATTCGGCAATAGTATCTTGCTTGGAAGATTTCCAGCTCACTGTTCCGTTATTCAAACTATGTAGTATCCTTATTGCGACTTACAGTCGTTTTTGTCGGTTTGGAAACTTGCAACGGTGAACCCAATCACTTCAAGTTCTCTTTCTCCATAACTTAAGAAAGCATCCTTAGTTCGTCTAAGATACTTAAGGATGTTCTTAACATCAATCCAGTGACCATCACTTGGATTGGTCTGATTGTGAGTCCATATGCTTAAAGCATATGAGACATCAGGTCACGTACATTTCAAAATGTACGAGTTCTCGGAGAGTTGTCAGCAGCTTTCTAGATCTATCCAGTAGATCTTTATTCCTATAATAAAGTCTGATTCTCCCAGGTATTCATGGAGAATTTTAATGAAAGCCAAGCTTTCACCGATTGTATTATGAGAATGTCATTTCCAATAAATAATATATCATTATTATATTGGACAGTCACTGTCAGTGCACTCCCACTAACCTTCTTATATACACAGGAATCTTTATCGTTTTGAATGAAACCATATACCATTATGAACTTATCAAAATGTTGGTTCCAAGAATTCAATGCTTTCTTCAATCCATAAATGGATCGATTTAACTTGCAAACCTTATTTGCTTGTTTTGGTACGACAAAACCGTCAGGATGTTGATAAACATCCTCCAAAAAGTTTCCGTTAAGGAAATCGGTTTTGACGTCCATGTGCCATATTTCATAAATGAAATATGCAGCATTAGCAAGCATTATCCAAATGGATTTAATCATGGCAAAGGTGAAAAAGTTTCGTCTTAGTCGATACTATGTCATTGACGATACCCTTTTGTACAAGCCTAGTTGTGTACATTTCATGTTGCCATCCATGTATGTCTTCCTTGAAGACTCATTTAGTACCAATAGGCTTTACGCCTTCTGGTGCATCAACCAGTGTCCAAACTTGGTTTGTGTACATGGAATCCATTTCGGACTTCATGGCTTCTTGCCATAAATCGGAGTCGATATCTTGTATCGCTTCATCATACGTAGCCAGCTCGTTATCCTCAATAAGATTAATATCCACATGAGGTGAGATCAGAAACTCATACCTCTCAGGTTATTTTCTTACTCTCTCCGACCTACGCGGTTCTTGTGTATTCGAAGATTATTGGTACAGTTTTATCCCTGATGAACTGTTGGTGTTCCGTGAGGACTCGGTGCCTGGAACAATATTACTCCGATTTTCATCGAGTTTTACTTTCCTCCCACTTACCACTGCATATAGGAATTCCTCTTAGGAAAACTGCATGGAGAGCAACAATTACATCGTTCTCTTGTGAGTTATATAAGTATTATACTTTGATTTCCCTATGACAACCTACAAATTAGGCACTTATTCAATTTGGGTTCTAGTTTGGTACCATCCAAACATATGCCCAGCATTCCCAAATCTTCAGGAATGAGAAAACCTGGTTTCTTTCCTGTTCATATCTAATATGAAGTCTGTCTAACAGATTTTCATGGAACCTTATTCAAAATAAGCATTGCACTGTTTAATGTGTATCCTCAGAAGGAAATTGGTAGCTCAGAGCGATCATCATTAACCTTACTATGTCCAACAAAGTTCTGTTTCTCTGTTCGTACACACCGTCAAATTGAGGTGTGTCCCGGGAGGAGTCCACTGTGAAAGAATACTATACTCTTTCAAGTAATCTTGAAACTCATATATTTAAGTATTTTACACTATGGTCTGACCGTAATATTTTTAATACTTTTACCGGTCTGTTTCTTACTTCGTGTCGAAACCCTTTGAATTACTCGAAAGTTTCTGACTTGTGTTTCATAAGATACACATAACCGAACGCGATGCCACATCCGTAAAGGTTACGAAGTATTCATATGCACCTCTAGCCTAGCTAGACATGGGCCCACTTACGTCACTATGAACGAGGCTAACAGATCGGTGACACTTCACTTTACCAAGTAAAAGGTGTTTTAGGCACTTTGCCTAATAAACTAGATTCGTAGACATCATTTGAATTAAAACATCCGTCCTAGTACCCACTCTTCGAAGTGTGGATATACGAGTCTTGTTAATGTGTCCCAGACAACAATGCCACAAATAAGTCTCAACAGATTTATAAAGTTTGAGCTTTTGTTTGTCATATTATATGTTTGAGATTCATTTATATTCCAAATATAAATACTGTTATTCACATCTAATGTGGATATCTCAATATCATCTTTATAAACAAAACACTTAGTGTTCCAGAATATAAAGGTATACCCGCAACGGGTTATACTTGATATAGAGATAATGTTTCTAGTCAAACTAGGTACATTATAACAGTTTCCTAATTTAAGTACATGCCCAAATGGCAGTTCCAAAACTTAGGTTTCTACGGCCAAAACAGCGACTCTCGTCCCGTTTCCAACTCATAGGTCGATCTCAACTGAGGCCAGTCTTCTGCTAATCAGCAGATCCCGCACATCAGTACATATGTTTATGTACCACATCCAGTATCTAAAATCCAATTTTAAAACCAGCAGTGGACATGTTTATAACAAACATACCTGAAGCCAGAGCCTTGCCCGTATTCATTTCCTTCATGTTTGCCTTGTCCAAACGGCAGTCACGCTTCCAGTGACCCTGTTTGCCACAGTTTAGACAGACGTCTTGGGATATATCATTTTTTTTCTTCCTAGAAGACTGTGATGATTTTGCCTTTGCCCCTATTTCATATCCCTAGAAGCCTTCGGCCAAGCCTTGACTTTCTGGGATGTTGAAGTAAGTTGCGTCTTGCGCTTCTTGCCCTTTTGCAAGCTCTGGTTGTGTCTCCTTGAGCATAGCCATTAACTATCCAAGAGTTTTCTCTTGGTTCAAGATGAACCCGCCCCAACTTTCGGGCAGAGACTATAAGATCAAATCTATGGAAATCTCGACCTCGTAGGTAATGTCTAGCTAACCTGGCTGTTTGAGGTCAGCAATCATCTGCGACACCTAGTGCTCGACAAATGTACCCTCTGACATACGCGGGCGTACGAGTTTCTTTTGTACTTTTAAGATCTATAAAGATCCTTTAATTTCATTATCATGGTATAAGAATCTAATCCTTAGTTCTGACGACGAAATTAAGGAGTCATTGCGGCGAACATAACAGATTGAGTACTAAAGTTATCATCACGATGAGTCTTCCAAAGCTCATGATCTACTATTTGATCAACTCAGGGCTTAGGCCCAAGAGGTCGCTCTATCAAATAGAGTAACTTCTCAACTCCATGACTATCCTGAGATTTATTTCCCAATATGAAAATTAAAGCCGTAAAAGACATTTTTCACCTAGGATTATGTCCTTTGACGCTAATCTTTCATTTATAATGATTGATATAGTCCAACTATCCAATCAACGATTTCGGGTACAATCTAATGTAATGATTACTATAGTCTAACTATATAATTAACTACAATTTGATTGGTTAAATTCAAATATATTGATTACTATAATCCAATTATATAACCAACTATAAATGAAGTAGTTTGAATACAGTCCAACTGTTTAATTAAAATAACAATTGAATATCAGTCCAACTAATATATTCAAAAATAATTAATGACGAAAAATGAAATGAGCGCGTATTGGCAAGTATCTAAACGAAATTACAAATTTAATACTTGCCTCCCACTATTTTTCGGCGAGCCTCTAACCCTCTGTGGAGTACTCGGGAAACCTAGTTTCCTAGTGGGCTAGGATCCCGTTAAATAACACACAACATTGACTTTGGCCAACAAGCTGTATGATATTTAACTAGGTAGATCTCTAAGATCAATTGGATCTCATCCAATTCCTAGATCCGGTAGGTGGACTTCCAAGTCCGAAACATATGTCCAATATATGCCAATATATCCAATATATTGCCTAACCTTTTCCTCTAAATCAACTAAGCATTGGCTTTGGCTCAACAAGCTTAATGATTCTAGTTAAGCGTGACCCATTGACAATGGAAAGCTTCGTAATCGAGGCTGATGAATAAGAAGTGACCTTGACTTTGGCTAACAAATCACAACTTGCCCAAGGCGTACGATATGGAACAAAGCCTTCATGATTCAAACACATCCGCGATGGACAAAGGCCTTGACTTTGGCCAACAAACCAATGCCAATCTTGGATCTTGAGAGAGAATCACTCAATGGAAGGAAAACGCTTAATATTTGTTGAGGGTTTTTCGCGTAAATTGGCAACCAATTTATTATCTTTGATTAGGTCTCATCATACACCCTTAAGCATGCATTCTAAAAGCATAATAAGGCACAATAAATAAATTAATAATGATATGCAGATGGATATCTCACAAATTGTTCCTAGAACAAATCACTCCATTTCCTCTCTCTCCCGCTAGCACTATTCATACTTCTACCCAATTACATAATACTTCTAAAGAAACCTCATTTACATTGAGGGGAATTGGTGAGAAGAGAATTACAAAGAGTCGAGAGATAAAGGCTGGACACGCAGGTCCAATTTAAAAAATTCTAAAATTATTACAATAATTTCCAAAATTGCCCTCACCCATCTAATATCCATCTGATATACATTATTCATACAATACATCCATGTATTCACACAAAACATGTTATTCAATCAATCTAATCCAATTAATTAATCTTTGAATTAAGTGATCATCCAATGTTCAAACAACAATTTGATTTGCGCGAGTCCAACTCATTTAAGAATAAGTACTCAAAGTGCGTATTCTTGAATTATATCGAACTACAATTTTAAATCCAATTTAATTTTGTATTCAATACTAATTCATATTTAATTCCAAATTAAATAATTACACTTTATTAATGTGCCATTACGACTTAGATTCTAAATCTAATCTTAATGGGTCTCAAATGCCCAATTAACATCCAATGTTAATTTAATTAAAGTCCAATGGGCTTTAAATTAATTCATAAGGCATGTGCTTTGGCCAATATGGGTCAAACCCAAATGCCAAGGCCCAATAAAGGAATCACCCTATTTGCCATAAAATTAATTTCTGCCCATTAGGCCCAATTAAATTTAAAAGGCCCAATTATTATATTTGGACTTAACGGAATGGTTTATGCCCAATTTGGATCCAATCCAATTGTCCTAAACCAACTTGGCCCAACCAAGTCCATAAGGCCCAAATATAACATCAATAGCCAAATTCCAAATTGAAGCCTAATTAATTAAATTCCAATATTCCAAATATCATAATTTTTTAATTAAAGTGTATAGCCATAATTAATTAGTTAAATTAAAATTTCCAAAATACCAATTTACCTAATTAATCATGCTTAATCATTTTCAATTCATGTCCAACACAATTGAAGCAAAATCAATCTCCAACATGCTCTTCAAGCTCACGGCAATTAGACACTTTTATATCCAATTTTGATTTCAATCCAATTAAATCACAAATCAATATACTCATGCATTTTAAACACATCCAATGGTCTAAAATCAAAAATCACCATGAGCTACAAGGGCTCTACACATTCGGCCAAGCCTATGTTTTTGGGGAAAATTAATCCAATTAATTTTTCATAAAATTGATCATGCATAACTCTAAGTTATCAATATATAAGCATACTCAAACAAATAATTTGATCAAATCATGCTCAAATCAAAAATACCCAAATTTTAGATTAAGAACCCTAATTCATTTTCATGCTCAAATACGCTCTGATACCAATTGTTGGGTTCTCTAAGAACTAGCCAAGGATCTAATAAGCATAAAATTGTGTGAATTAACAAAGTAAGTTGCGGAAATATACTCACTTTGATCGGCTAAGTGATGTAGAGAAAACAAAAATTCCAACATTTGTGTATTGCTCCAAGCTCTCCTTTATTTGTAAGTTGAGCTCCAAGCTTTGGTGTATGAATTCCAAACTCATGGGAGTAGTTTCCCTATCACCTTAGAAGACTCCTTTATGTGCTAGCACTTGAGATTTGGAAGCAAAAATCAAGAAGAAATGAAGCCAAGCTTCACGCCTATTTGAGAGAAAAGGAAGCCAAGCATTCGGCCAAGGAGAGAATGATGAGAGTTGTGTGTTTTTGATTTTTCAAAATCAATAAATCAATTACCAAACTTCCAAAGTTAGTAAAGGTCTTTCACAAGTCAAGCTTGTGTAAGAAACAAACCATCTCTAACAACTTACATCAACCAAAAGTTGGATAAAGTTGACAAGGTGATGTGACTTGTGTGGGCCCCACTTTAATTCAAAATTCGAGTGGGCCCGCAAACACATTTCGGGATCGGGTTCGTTAATTCCGAATTAGCCAATTTTGCGTTGCGACGTAATTAAATCAAATTTCATTTAAATAATTATACCTAGCAAAATTACTATTTAAAGTCGCTCGCGAATAATTCTAAATTAATTCGTTCGCCCGAATTAAAATCCAATTTTAATTCCGTTATGAAATCTAATTTCATTTAAAATATCGAATATATTATTTTAATCGATTAATTCCAAATTAATCGTTCTCTCTCTTCTAATTGAATTTTATCCTAGATAAATTCTCGTCGTAATTAATCATAGATTAATTTTCTCTCTCTCATAATTAATCCCAGAATAATTCTGTTTGAGTCATACATCATCGGTGAATCTTCAGGAAGTGACCCATGAGATCTCTGGATATGTTGGCAGTAAATCCGGTCGTCGGACTATTCGAACATGTGCGTACCCGGTACCACTTTCTTACCGATTTACGAGACATGGTTGGCTTCTAGCAAATCGTCATGCCAACCCAATTCTCCAGAAATATTCTTTAAGGAATATATAATCTATAACAGACGTAGTATACGTAGTATTGCGTATTGTGATCCAGTATCGATATCACATGCTAGGCCTAGGGCCGGAATTGTGTCTGCCCCGTACGAAGCATATATCAGATCTCTGGTAACTAGTCATTATATTCGGATAATCATGACCTAGTCATATTATCCCGATGACTGCAGTACTTAAGAGTACTAGTTCCGTATCCTACGTGATCATCATCTCCATATGACTGAAGTGATACTTCCATCTTGACATCACACCCAATACACTACGATTCTCAGTATACCCAGAAGAGACGTACACAGAACCTGTTAAATCCCCAGACGACCAAAACCAAAGTATACTGATCATCGCAAGTATTAGCGATACAAGTTTCAGGTTAAGACCAAATACACCTACCCTGATTCGGATTCCCATAGACACATAGTCATACTACTAATGGGATTCCGAGGGGTTTATCCAGAGCGAAGCTGTTTCCGTACCATCGGTAAACACAACCTCCTATCACACTTGTATAAGTATCCAATACTTAAATATATGATATTTGTGTCGTTATGCTCCCACAACGCGCACAAGTGCAATACCAGTCTATTCTGTATTATCGATGTACAGTCTCGATAATACTACGACTATGGATATTTAATGATTAAACCTTAGTGGATTAATATTGTCTCATATCTTATTAATCGGGTACTAATCATATGGACTTTTATCATTTATATATCTTGGTAATCTAATTACAAATGATAAAATAGCAATTTCCTTTGTCACATAGTTTATTTGTACAACAACACCATGTTCTGTACAAATAGTGATGCTATGGGTCATAATTGTCCAACAGAAGGATCACTATGCTCGCTCAACTCGAGAAGGTTCGTATTGACGTTGGTGTACCATCTATTAGGAAACCTTCAGTGAGTCATTCAGTGTCTTATCAAATAAACACCTACATGTCTATACGAGTCTTCCGAGACTCATGGTTCACTGAGATAAACCATCGGACCAAGTCACGATATACTACATGTACTGGTCTCAGCGGATTTTACTAACCGACATGTGTTAGTAAATCTTGACCAGGAACTTTATTTAAGGATATACAACTAATAGTGCGCTTCCCAATGTCAATTACAAACTACGTTGTAACTGTGCACTATACTAAATCCTAGGGTCTTTATCTAATATACACATATCACCGAACCAGATTCAGTTTCGATCTAATCGTAATCAGATATCTAATCGCAATTAGATCAAATAAGCGTATAAAAGACAAGGGTGCTACCGTTAAATTAGTAATATTATGGAAAATTGAATCGCTTGTATTTATGAATCGGACATAAATACAATCCAGATTGGCACTCTGAGCACCAACCCTAACACATGTATGCATTGATCTCAATCCTGAGTGTTCTACAAACTCGTAAATGTTAGATTGTATCTTTTGATTAACAGTGGTGAGATTGGTATAGATTCTGATCAATAACTTTGTAATTTGGAGACAGAGTTTAATATTTAGCTGGGAACATTTAACACAATATCAGAATTCACTCCTTATAAAGAAGTAAATATGTATTTTCCTTAAATATTGATTTAGTAGTTAAACAATAACAGCACTTATATTTCTATTACTTTAACGGAAATAAATATCCATAATCGTTATGAAATATATTTTCCATTAGATAATCAATGGTATTAAATGGTATAATGACACGATCTTCTTAGGATTTGACTGTCTGAAAGTCGTTTCATCTGCACGTAACCCCAAGAACCTTGTGTCAATATTTTGTTAAAAAAAAACCCTTATAAGATCAAAACCTTTCCAAGTTAGGCTCTTAATAAAACTATTCTTGAAAACCCTTCTTTATTTCTTGTTAGAACCTTGCTAGCTATTTAGGGACGCGACGAAGATCGTTAATTTTGATAAGTCTTGATAATGGTTCAGTCAAGAACCAAAAGAGAATACACTATCACGCACACTTGGGTATTAAACACCAATGACTATTTTTTTTTCAAAATTCTCTATCAAAAAAACAAGCTAAATGCACCTTTAAAAAAGCCTTGTAAAATCCAAAGTTAACTTAAATAAATAAAGTTAATTAAACTCAAATACTTAAAAGAAATCATAATTGAAGTAATAAAACTAAATCCTAAGCTAATTCAGACTTAAATTTTTGTGCATGGACTTTTAAAATAATATTAGAGTTCAGCCCAATACTTAAACATAACACAAAATTAAAACATATAACTTAAAGCTGGAAGGATTTATTGTGATCGATTTTTGACCAAGCATGAGTCTGAATCTATCTTTGACAACAATTATTTTTTGAACACTACTTGAATCACCAAAATCAGACGTCATATGAGAAAATTGTGGACAAAATATGAAAAAAAAAATACAAATTCATAGGGGGTTTAAGTGTTTCTTCTTCAATTTTATGTTTGATCTTCAAATAACTGGGTCGGATAAATTAGCTCGAAATCTAGTATGTGAGTACTATGAAATCATATAATTGTATATTTAAAATGATGTTCAGGTGAATGAGAAATGGACTCTCAAAGTATACTCAAGAAGTTAGAAAAATAAACGGAAAGTTCCTTACCCCACATGGGAAAGAAAATTAAGACTAAAAGGGTTTTACATATAGTAACTCAGTAATAAGAATATAAGGATAAAGACTTTCTCTATAAACTTACACAAATGTCGGCACTTGTCGAGCCAGATCCGTCTAGTTGTAACAGTAGAATTAATTTTCTTTTTGGTTTCAAATTAAATTAATTTCAAATCTTTTATGCAAAGATTAAAAGCTCTATGTCTATAAATTGGTTTACTTTCCTTAGAAGTATAAGAACAAAGAGCACACAATGCAGCAACTCTACTCGTTTCTTTATTTTTGATGTGCTTCGTGTATTCATCTTCTTGGTTGTGTGTGTCAAAAAGTTCAGATATGTTGGGAATTTATCGGAAATAACTTGATTGTGGATCAAATAAATTTCATTCGTATTATATATTGGGAAAAAAAAATACCGTAATCATCCTAAGCATCAACACTGGAGGGTAAATTATACTATCCCGAATTTTCGGAATAATTTTGGAAGATTATCGGATCCTGGTTTAGGTCTCGGAAAAGAAGAATAATGTAGAATAACAGTTTGAGTGTTGAGAAATATATTGGAATATTTTGAAGTGTCGTTTTGTAGTTTCGTAAATCACGTAATTTAAAAAAATCGGTTACGCGTTATTTTGGATATTTTTATATGGCGGATTTTTGTTGTTATTTTACCTATAAAAATAACAAACGAATTTCGATTGAGCTGATATTTAATCTGTTGGAAAGATTTTTCAAAGACAAACAAGAACACTTTACGAAATTTGTACTAGTTGAGCCTTAAAAATACAAATTATCGAATGAGTAATGATTCTCTCCAAACAAAATTCACAATTGATTATTTTTAAAAATCACAAAATTACCAAATTGACACTAAGTAAGTTGAAGTTTGAACAAGTTGGTTGGTAACAATGAAGCAACCTTTTGCCTAACTTTATACTTGTATAATCATGAGTTAATGTTTCCCATTAACTGCAGATAATTCAACAGCCGTCTGATGATCCACACCACTGTTAGCAAGTTGATGATCATCTACAGCAACTTCCAAAGACTCATGACCTGCTGCTTGAGCCGTCTTCTTCTTCTTCTCCACCTCTTTGCTTTTCCCCCATATCACCGCATACAACCCAATTATTATTAATAATGGTATTAAATGATATAATCACATGATCTTCTTAGAATTTAACTGTGTGAAAGACGTTTAATTTGCACGTAACCTTAAGAACCTTGTGTCAACATTTTGTTAAAAAATAAAACCCTTTAAAGATCAAAACTCTTTCAAGTTATACTTCCAATAAATCTTTATTTCTTATCAGAACCTTGCTAGCTATTTAGGGACGCGACAAAGATCGCTAATTTTGATAAGTCTAGCTTGTTAATGGTTCAGTCAAGAACCAAGAGAGATTCCACTATCACGCACACTTGGGTGTTAAACACTAATGACTATTTTTTATTCAAAATTCTGTATCAAAATAATGTTGATGCCAGCTGCATGCACCATGCAGTAAGCTTCCAAAGCCAGCCGAAAGTTGATGAAGATGGGCGCCGAAAGTTGATGGCACATCATGCCAACTTGCTGCCAACTGCCAAGACGTGTGCTACAGTAGCACACGTCTTTGGCATTATAAAATGAGCCATTGAGTCCATTGATAAGTATCCCTAAATGTGTGAAAGTGTAGTGAGAGTGATTGGTGAGAGTTTTTTGTAAAGCTTGTATTGGAAGCTTTGTAATTCTTTTGTGGGTATATAAAAGAAGAGTTTTCTCTCAAATTATCCTCTATTATTGTGTGTTTAATCACAACAAGTGGTATCAGAGCTACGGTTCCACGGAGGGATCCCGAAATTCAAAAACGAAGTTTCGGTTCGGAAAGTCGGTTCCGACAAAAGTTGTCGAAAATCGATTTTGAGCATACCATCAGACGTTTCAAGGCGAGACGAGCACGGTGGTATTTTCCGTCGATCAAACGGAGGTCGCAGAACGCCGCACGCGCCGCACGCGCCGTCCAGAGAGCTCATCACGCGCGGCCACGCACTCCACGCTCCTGCACGCGCCAGCCTGAGGAAGAAGACGACTGCCACGTCAGCGCACAGTCAGCGCCCAGTCAGCAGCCCAGTCAGCGCCACGTAAGCGACCAGTCAGCAGCACAGTCAGCTGCCACGTCATCCGCCACGTCAGCACGTGCCACGTCAGCGGTGCCTGGTAAATTTCAGATAGGTCCCTGAACTTCCTGGAAATTACAATTCAGCCCCTATACTTTCAGAAATTTTCATTTAGTCCCTGAACTATTGGAAATTGCAATTTAGTCCCTGAAATTTTCCGTAATTGCACTTTGGCCCCTGAACTTTCGGAAATTGCACTTTGACCCCTGTAATTTCTGGAATTTGCAAATTGGTCCCTGTGTCGGGTTTTGACAAACGAAGTGTCATTTCCACCATTTTCGACCATTCCGGACGCACGGTGAGGTCCGTTTTTTGAAATTCTGCTTAGAATTTTTATGATGGAGGGGAGCAACGGAAAAATGATTTTGTTAACCAGTACAAACTATTTCACATGGAGAGGAAGGATGAAAGACCTTCTGTATGTGAAGGACTATGATGGATCGGTATTTCTGGAGCAGAAACCAGAAGGAATGACCGATGGAAAGTGGGATAATCTTCACCAGAAAACATGCAGTACTATTCGTCAGTGGATCGACGACAGTATCGTCAACCATGTTAGTGAAGAGATAAATGCACGTGTTTTATGGAGAAAGCTGGAGGAGCTTTTCCGAGCAAAGACTGAAAACAACAAGCTGTACTACATCAAGAAGATGATGGGTTTGAAATACCAGGAGGGTACAGCTGTGGCGGACCATATCAACGATTTCCTCGGAACAATGAAAGAATTGTCTGGATTGGGCATAGACTTCGGTGATGAGGTAAATGGTTTAATACTCCTTAATACGTTACCAGAATCTTGGGAAACGTTCAGATCTACGGTGATAAATTCAGCCGCAGATGGGAAAGTCACTATGAGATGGCGAAGACCAGGATCTTCGCGAGAAGAAAAAGAGGACGAGAATGTAGGAGTCGCATCAGCCTCAACCTCAGAAGCTCTAGTGACAGAAAAGAACACCAGAAGGGGGAGGAGTAAAAGCCGAGGCCCATGGAGATCAGACAAAAACCGAGGTAAATCTAAAATTAGAGATATTGAGTGCTATTACTGCAAGAAGAAAGGCCATATAAAGAGGGACTGTTACAAGTTGAAGAACGAGCAGTCCAGGAGAGATGGTGACTCTAATCAAGAAAGAGTTGCTACTACCACCGAAAAGACCTCCAAAGAATTTCATATTATATATGAAGAAGATGTTGTGAATCTTGCCAGCCACGAGACCAGTTGGGTGATAGATAGTGGTGCATCCATACACGCCACATCTCGCAGAGAGACTTCTTTTCATCTTACACACCAGGGGACTACGGTGCTGTAAGGATGGGGAATGACGGACAGTCCAAAGCCGTCGGTATTGGAGACATCTGCCTTGAAACAGACAACGGGACAAGGCTAGTGTTGAAGGGAGTCAAGCACATCCCAGATATCCGGTTAAACCTGATCTCAACAGGCAAGCTGGATGATGAAGGTTTCTGCCAGCACCTTTAGTGACGGATGCTGGAAGCTCACTAAAGGATCAATGGTCGTGGCACGGGGTAAGAAGAAATTCAACTCTGTATTTGATGCATGCTAAGCTTTCAAATAGTAGCATAAATACAGTCAACAGCAATGAGGCAGCCGAGCTATGGCATAAAAAGCTCGGTCATATGCCAAACAGGGATGGAGATACTACGCAGGCGGAATGTTCTTCCGGAATTGAAGAACTCACACTTACGGAAGTGTGAACACTGCATGGCTGGAAAGCAGAACAGAGTATCCTTCCAGAGCTCCCCTCAACGGAAACCGGAGGTACTAGATCTCATACATTCAGATGTATGCGGTCCGATGCAGACACGAACACTTGGTGGGTCACTGTATTATGTGACATTTATTGATGATCATTCAAGGAAGATCTGGGCATACACCTTGAAGAGAAAAGATCAAGTGTTTGGAGTGTTCAAGGAGTTTCACGCCCTGGTGGAGAGAGAAACCGGCAAGAAACTCAAATGCATCAGAACAGACAACGGTGGAGAATACAGAGGTCCGTTTGATCAGTACTGCAAGACGCAAGGAATCCGACATCAAACGACACCTCCGAAGACACCTCAGCTGAATGGCCTAGCTGAGAGGATGAACAGAACCTTGTGCGAGAGATCAGAAGCTTGCTGTCACAAGCCAAGCTACCGAAGACATTCTGGGGGGAGGCACTCATCACAGCAGTACATGTTTTGAACATGTCCCCAGCGGTCGCACTGAAAGGTAATGTTCCTAACCAAGCCTGGACAGGTAAAGAAGTGTCTTATGAACACTTGCATGTCTTTGGGTGCAAAGCATTTGTACACATCCCAAAGGACGAGAGATCCAAGCTTGATGCAAAGACGCGACAATGTGTCTTTATTGGCTATGGTCAGGATGATTTCGGCTACAAACTGTATGATCCAGTGGAGAAAAAGATCGTCAGGAGCCGAGATGTTGTCTTTGTTGAAGACCAGACCATAGAAGATATCCGGAAGGATATGAAAACAATGCCCCAGCAATACAGAAATGTGAATCCAGAACCTCATACACCGGTGCCAGTACGAGTTGAAGATGAGGTTCCCAGACAGGAGGGTACAGGTGATGAAGCTCCCAGAGATGATGATCATGATCAAACAACCAGTACCAGAAGCTACACCAACAGTTCCACAGAGAAGGTCAGACAGAGAGAAGCGACCTTCAACCAAATACTCTGCATATGAGTATGTGCTGCTTACTGACGGGGGAACCCGAGAGCTATCAGGAGGCTGTGGAAACGAAGAGAGAGAAAAGTGGGAGGAAGCCATGCAAGATGAGATGAAATCTTTGCATGACAATCACACTTTTGAGTTGGTGAAATTGCCAAGAGGCAAAAGGGCTTTGAAGAACAAATGGGTGTACAGGGTGAAGCAACATGAGCATACTTCACACCCAGGTACAAAGCCAGATTAGTTGTCAAGGGATTCAATCAGAGGAAAGGCATTGACTTCGATGAAATCTTCTCTCCAGTTGTGAAGATGTCATCCATCAGAGTGGTACTCAGCTTAGCAGCAAGCCTCAACCTGGAAGTTGAGCAGATGGATGTCAAGACCGCATTTCTTCACGGAGATCTGGAAGAAGAAATCTATATGGAGCAACCAGAAGGCTTCAGAGTCAGCGGGAAAGAGGACTATGTGTGCAGACTCAGGAAAAGCCTCTACGGTTTGAAACAGGCACCGAGACAGTGGTACGTGAAGTTTGAGTCAGTTATGGGGGAGCAGGGATACAAGAAGACCACTTCAGACCATTGTGTTTTCGTTCAGAAATTTTCTGACGATGACTTTATCATCTTACTGTTATATGTAGATGATATGTTGATAGTTGGCAGGAATCATCGAGGATTGATAATTTAAAGCAGCAACTGAGTAAGTCTTTTGAGATGAAAGACTTGGGGCCAGCTAAACAGATTCTTGGCATCAGGATCGGTCGTGATCGGAAAGCCAGGAGGTTATACTTGTCACATGAGGAGTACATCGAGAAGGTACTTCAGAGATTCCAGATGGACAAGGCTAAAGCGGTTAGCACTCCTCTTGCTACCCACTTTAGATTGAGTACACGACATAGTCCCTCTACTGAGTCAGAGAAGGAGGAAATGAAACAGGTTCTATACACCTCAGCAGTGGGAAGTCTTATGTATGCCATGGTGTGCACGAGGCCAGACTTAGCACACGCAGTTGGATTGGTCAGCCGGTTTATGTCAAACCCAGGACGGGAACACTGGAATGCGATCAAATGGATTATGCGGTATCTTCGAGGCACATCCAAGATGAGGTTATGTTTTGGAAGCAGCGACAAACCAGTGTTGATGGGCTACACCGATTCAGATATGGCAGGAGATGTGGATACCCGTAAGTCTACTTCGGGGTATCTGATTACTCTCTCAGGAGGAGCTGTGGCATGGCAGTCTAGGTTGCAGAGATGTGTTGCACTTTCTACAACAGAGGCAGAATTCATTGCAGCTACAGAAGCTTGCAAGGAATTGCTGTGGATGAAGACATTCGTCCAGGAATTGGGTTTCAAGCAGGAGAAGTACATTTTGTACTGCGATAGCCAGAGTGCTATCTATCTCGGTAAAAATTCCACCTTTCATTCGAGGTCAAAACATATCGATGTGAGGTATCACTGGATACGGGACGTCCTGAGCTCAAGGCTGTTAGAACTCAGGAAAATTCACACCGACGACAACGGTGCCGATATGTTCACGAAGGTTTTACCGAAGGAGAAGCTTGAAATCTGTCGTGCCATAGCCGGGATGACAAAACTCTCCACATAGTCAGAGTGGGGAGATTCAGAGAACTACGATTGGCTTGATCCCAACTCAGGGTACGTAGGCAGTCATACAGATGCAGCCAGGGGAGGATCCTTTGGAGGATCCGAATTTGGATGATTGATGGTCGGCTCAGATTTTGGAAATCTTCACCGAGGGGGAGATTTGTTGATGCCAGCTGCATGCCCCATGCAGTAAGCTTCCAAGCCAGCCGAAAGTTGATGAAGATGGGCGCCGAAAGTTGATGGCCAATCATGCCAACTTGCTGCCAACTGCCAAGACGTGTGCTACAGTAGCACACGTCTTTGGCATTATAAAAGAGCATTGAGTCCATTGATAGTATCCCTAAATGTGTGAAAGTGTAGTGAGAGTGATTGGTGAGAGTTTTTTGTAAAGCTTGTATTGGAAGATTTGTAATTCTTTTGTGGGTATTATAAAAGAAGAGTTTTCTCTCAAATTATCCTCTATTATTGTGTGTTTAATCACAACAATAACAAGCTAAATGTACCTTTAAAAAAGCCCTTGTAAATCCAAAAGTTAATAAACTCAAATACTTAAAAGAAATCATAATTGAAGTAATAAGACTAAATTTAAGCTATTAAGACTAAATGCGAGTTAAATTTTCTGCATGGAACTTTAAAAATAACATTAGTTCAGCCCAATACTTAAACATAACATAAAATTAAACACATATAACCTAAAACTATAAGGATTTATTGTGATCGATTTTTAACAGGCATGAGTCTGAATCTATCTTTGACTTAAATTACAAAGTTGTTTATTTTGCGTCCTTTTTTGAACATTATTTGAATCACCAAAATCGGATATCATATAAGAAAGTTATGACCAAAATATGAAAAGTGTACAAATTCATAGGGGGTTTGAGTGTTTCTTCTTCAATTTTGTGTTTGATCTTCAAATAACCGGGTCGGATAAATATAGCTCGAAATCTAGTCTGTGAGTACTATGAATTTATCATATAATTGTATATTCAAAATGATGTTCGGGTGAATGAGAAATGTATTCTCAAAGTATAATCATGAAGTTAGAAAATTAAAGGGAAAGTTACATGTCCCACAAAGGAAGGAAAAATAAGGCTAAAAGGATTTTACATATAGTTACTCAATAATAGTTGAATAAGAATATAAGGATAACTTATACGAATGTCTGCATTTATCGAGCCAGATTTGTTACTATTTGTTTCAATTAAATAATACCATTATACATAAAAGATTAAAAGCTCTATGTCTATAAATTGGTTTACTCCTTTCCTTAGAAGAGTTTAAGAACCAAGAGCACACAATGCAGCAACTCTACTCGTTTCTTCATTTTTGATGTGCTTCGTGTTGTCATCTTCTTGGTGTGTATAAAGAGTTCAGATATATTGGGAAATTTATTGGAATTAAGTTGATTGCGCTCAAATATATTTCGTTCGTACTGTATATTGAGAAAAAAATATACCGTAATCATCCTAAGCATCAGCACTGGGAGGCAAATCGTAATATCCCTGAATTTTCGGAATAATTTTGGAAGGTTATCGGATCGTGGTTTAGGTCTCGGAAAAGAAAAATATTGTAGAATAAGAGTTTGAGTGTTGAGAAATATGTTGGAATATCTTGAAGTGCCGTTTTGTAACTTTGGAAATCACGTAATTTAAAAAAATCAGTTACACGTTATTTTGAATATTTTTATATGGCGGATTTTTGTTGTTTTTTACCTATAAAAATAATAAACGAATTTCGATTGAGCTGATATTTAATCTGTTGGAAAGATTTTTCAAAGACAAACAAGAAACACTTTACAAATTTGTACTAGTTGAGCCTTAAAAATACAAATTATCGAATGAGTAATGATTCTCTCCATACAAAATTCACAATTGATTATTTTTAAAAATCACAAAATTACCAAATTGACACTAAGTAAGTTGAAGTTTGAACAAGTTGGTTGGTAACAATGAAGCAACCTTTTGCCTAACTTTATACTTGTATAATCATGAGTTAATGTTTCCCATTAACTGCAGATAATTCAACAGCCGTTTGATGATCATCTACGGCAACTTCCAAAGACTCATGACCCGCTGCTTGATCCGTCTTCTTCTTCTTCTCCACCTCTTTGCTTTTCCCCCATATCACCGCATACAACCCAATTATTATAAAAATGGTCCCTATTAGGCTGCAATGCAAAAAATAAAGATTATTTGTCCTGAGTTCGAATCCAGAGAGTGCATTTCTTGTAAGAGGATGAGACAACCGGGGATTTTACTTGCTCCGCTTAATCTCGGAAAAGGTGATTTGGTGGTGAGATTTCCAACGATTTGAGGAAGGAAAAAAAGATTTATATTGAAAAAGGAACCAAATTAAATATATATATATATATAAAAGATCAGAAAATTAACCTTCCCACATGCAGTTTCTCGTCCAAGCACAAAGATCCAACCACGGCCACATATACAAGAACAAGTGGGCTAAAGCTTGATACAAACAATGGCCCCATTTTATGCACATACCATGACAAAATTGCTACTGTCCCGGCAGTGGCAAAGATTCCCTTGAATCATAAATAACAGAAACTCAGTGCAAAATAAATCTCTTTCACATCAAAATTATAGAGAATTTAGTGTCATTTTGTAACTATGATTTATAAATAAAATTTTAAACAAAACTAGTAAAGGTGTAGAAGGCTTTTGTTCGAAATTATCCCTGACGTGGCGTCGTGTTTTTGGCCACCCAATGACATCTTCTCTCTTAGTGCGACTTGAACCTTATATCTAGACTCAAAATAACTATATGACTTTTAATACAAGGTTCAAATCGCACCAAAAACACGACGCGATAGCATAGACAAATTCGTGCAACCCTAATGTACCCTAGAGCGAACAGAAGTCTTCCACAAGTAATTAAAAGTTATTCCTTCGACTATTTACCGAACACTCTATCGCCACAGCTCTCCAACAATAATACTAAATATTGACCATTAGTATTAATTGATATTTAAAATGAAAAATAAAAGAAACCATTACCGAATAAGCAACGATAAGAAGCCTCATGTTCCAACCCAGCTTCCATGCAGACGAGTCTCTCTCAAAACAAATAGCATAAATTGTTGCTTGTATTGCTGACGTGCTGCACATCAAAGCAGTACTAGAAAATTTGCAAGGGTATCTCTCACTCATCTTGGCCTAATTTACGATTAGTTGAAACCAAGACGATTAATTAATAATTCTGTTGTACAGGCATCCGCATATTTTAAAATAACGTCACGCTAAAATATACTAATGACTCTTAGAATGATAATTAATTACCTGAATTATAAACCAAATTGAAGCGCATAAGCAACTTGTTAGAGACAATACTGAGCCCAATATTTGGTTGCCAAGTACATGATGAGATGTTGCTATTTGATTTTTATTATGTGGAGTCAAGTTTATGTTTGTTGACCAAATGCTAATTTCCCTCCCTTTGTAAAAACTGAGAATCATTGCTCCACCTACACCCAAAAGAGTTCCCACAATCTTAGCAATCCCAGAAATTTTTCTGATCCCCAATCTCTCCAACCTGAAAATGAACAATAATTAATTTAGGGTCCGTTTGTTTCACAATAAATGATTTCAGAAAAACAAAAAAAAAAAAAAAAAAAAAAACGTTTTTCTCATTACACGCCGTTTGAAAACTTACGGAAAACTTGTTAAATGAAAACTATTTTTCAAATTCCAATAAATGAAAAAGTAAAATCATTTTCCGGAAAATGACTTACGAAATACAAATCCGTAAATTATTTTATGGAAATTTTTTCCTTTTGTCCAAAATTTTCATAACTCACTTCAAGGAGGTCGTCTGACTTCGAGAAGGATCGGGATATGCTTTGATGGATCTGGGTTCGTATCCACATCCAGAAAACAATTTTGGACCTAGATACGGGTACACTCAGTCTGAATCCGGTATACACAGACTGGATCGGGAAATCCAATTTTTTTTTTTTTTTTTTTTATCTTTTTTCAATTATATTTATATAAAATTATGGACTTCGGTCATGGAATTCTGAAACTGCGTGGATATGGATATAGAAATATCTGTATCTGGAAATCCGAATTTTTATTATCTTTTTTAATTATATGTTGATCAAATTATGGACTCGAGTCCCAAAATTCCAATCCTGCATGGATACGGATCTGAGTATACTCGGACTGTATCTAGAAATCCTGATTTTTTATTTTTTTTTTCAATTACATTTCTATAAAATTAATAAAACCTGGGTCTTGGAATTCTGGACCTTTGTGGATATAGATCCGAGATTACCCAAATTCGAAAGTCTGATTTTTTTCAAAGATATTTGTCTCAAATTATGAACTCGTGTCCTGGAATTCCGGATCCGTGTGGATCTGGATCCAAGTATACCTGGACCGAATCTATAAATCTGGATCTGGATAATCCCGAAATAGATTCAGAATCCTGATTTTTTTCAATTAAATTTATATAAAATTAATAAAATTTTAGACTCAGGTCCCAAAATTTTGAACCCGCTTTGGATCCAAGAATACTCAGATCCAGAAATCTGGATTTTTTTTAAAAAAAATAAATTCAATTATAATTGTGTAAAATTTATAAAATTCTGGACTTGAATCCTGAAAATTCGAACCCGCATGAAACCGAATCCGGACATATCCAAACGGGATTCGGAAATCTGAATTTTTATGTATATTTTTCAATTATATTTTTATAAAATTAATAAAATTCTAGACAGTATCCTGAAAATATGGACCCACGTCGATCCAATCTAACTATTCTCAGATCGGATCCATAAATCCTTATTTTTTAATATTTTTCAATTATATTTGTAAAAAGTTAATAAAATTATGTTCTTTGGGTCCTAGAAATCCAAACCCGTGCCGATATGGATATACCCAGATTGGATCTAGAAATCCGTATTTTTTCTTTTTTTTTTTTTTCAATTACATTTCTATAAAATTAATAAAACCTGGGTCTTGGAATTCTGGACCTTTGTGGATATAGATCCGAGATTACCCAAATTCGAAAGTCTGATTTTTTTCAAAGATATTTGTCTCAAATTATGAACTCGTGTCCTGGAATTCCGGATCCGTGTGGATCTGGATCCAAGTATACCTGGACCGAATCTATAAATCTGGATATGGATAATCCCGAAATAGATTCAGAATCCTGATTTTTTTCAATTAAATTTATATAAAATTAATAAAATTTTAGACTTAGTTCCCAAAATTTTGAACCCGCTTTGGATCCAAGAATACTCGGATCCAGAAATCTGGATTTTTTAAAAAAAATAAATAAATTCAATTATAATTGTGTAAAATTTATAAAATTCTGGACTTGAATCCTGAAAATTCGAACCCGCATGAAACCGAATCCGGACATATCCAAACGGGATTCGGAAATCTGAATTTTTATGTATATTTTTATAAAATTAATAAAATTCTAGACAATATCCTGAAAATATGGACCCACGTCGATCCAATCTAACTATTCTCAGATCGGATCCATAAATCCTTATTTTTTAATATTTTTCAATTATATTTGTAAAAAGTTAATAAAATTATGTTCTTTGGGTCCTAGAAATCCAAACTCGTGCCGATATGGATATACCCAGATTGGATCTAGAAATCCGTATTTTTTCTTTTTTTTTTTCAATTAAATTTGTATAAAATTAATAAAAATTTCGATCCGAATCTCAGATTTTCGGACTCGCACGAATTCAAGTCCAGATTTCCTACTCAAGTTCAGAAATTTTTTTCTGACTCAGATTTCTAGATCCAAATCTTCAAGGTCTATGTGAATCTGAGTCCGAAAATACATTGATTCGGATCTGTGCGAGTCTTGAGTTTCACTATCTGGGTTTGGAAATTTTTTTACTTACCTGAGTCTTCCAGGTGTATGCGGATTCAAGAGGAACCCGTTTCTGGAAATACTTGTGTTCGGATCTATTCAAGTATGGAATTTCACAACACGAGTCTGAAATTTTTTTGTGGACTCGATCTTTGGGACAATTCATATCCAGGTCGGACGATATTTTTCTCTCCCTATTTCTAACCATCAGAAAATATTTCTGAAAAAATATTGAATTCTTCAAACTTCTGAAAATGTTTTTTGAAAAATATTTATAGGTTTTGGACAAACACTGGAAAATATGTTCCTTTCCAAAAATGATTTCCATTGAAAATGTTTTACTTACGGAAATCATTTTTCGTGAAAACAAACGGACCCTTAGTTGACATGTACAAATTGAAATCCTCTCCAAATCACATGGTGACTGTGAGAAGTCTCGTATACAAGCTCATGTTTTTTTATTTGTACAAAGCAAAAAATGAAAAAAGAAGTAAGAAAATATTTAGTTCTTAGTAATTTTTATTAAATAAAATGGAGGGGGTTTAAGTATTTGAAAATATAAATGAAAGAGAGTCATTTTCTTTTCTTGCTACCTCGTCCCTAGTAAAATTTGAATGCTGCATTTCGTCGCTAACGTTTGAGAAGAGTTCAAATTGAAGCTATTCAATTGGTATTTTAAAAGGTCATATATTCACATTTTCTATTTAATAGTGTGTTTTTTGTTTAACATTTTCACGTAAGAGACAAAATAGGAATTAGAGTTTCATATGGGACCCAATTAAGGATGGCAAGATATGGTATGGAGATGTCATATCCGTATCTAATCTATTCAATTATTAGGTACCAAAATTTTATATATATCTGGCCCAAATATATTGAGCTTATAAGTCCAGTTCAATATTCGTTCACATAAAGATTTTTATTTTTCATATACGGAGATGTCAATACACGTACTCGACCTGTCCAATGAATAGGTATAGACAATTCTATCAATATCCTGCACTAACATAGTGCGCACCCACAGACTCCCATCCCCATGGAGATTTTTGTCATCCATATATCCTAGTGGTAAAAAATATATAACCAAGGGACAAAATAGTCAATCTCTCTTTATAAAAAAAGGAGTTAGGCTATTTTAAGTTAAACTTTTGACTTAAATTTTTTATAGAAAAATCTCAATCATTGATATTATGCAATCCAATGATGGATGAAATAACATTATTAAATGCTACTTTGATTTTTAATTTATACCACTATATTGCATGAAATCAATGATTTGAAACTTTAAGTTCAAATATTCTCAACCATAAAAAAAAATAGTATTCACTAAAATTAAATGTTGAAAAATAGTTTATGATATGTTATTTTGTGGCGTAATTTTGAGTAGGACCCATTTAATTGGTCCTTCAACAGTTTCCTCGGATATGGTCAATTGGTCATTTTAAACTGGTTCAAAACTCTTAATTTAGACCAGGAAGTCTGCTACTGTTTGTCATTTCCTCGATGTCTTTGGTGCATAGCGGATGTCATATATTCCCAGCATTATTACCCACATTGTGAGTTTTTCTGACAGGTCTGGCTTTAACAACACATTCTGATCAGACAATTGGTCACCACAACTATGATGTGGAATTCAAAGTAGTTTCGCAGCTTCTTCTTTGTCGTTACTAAAGGTTAGTACCATATTTTCAGTCATGTTGTACTGAGTCTCTACGCCTGACGGTATCTTACTTGTGAAATACACAGGTTGTTGCTTCTTAAACTTTTCTTTGACTAACACTACACTCATTGCTATTTCAGACTCAGTCAGGTTTAGATATTGATCTTCCCTCTTTACTGGTACTGCGAACGAGGGGGCCCTTTTCAAGGCTTGACTTTGTTCTTCTCCCCATGCAAGTGTCTTTGATTGCTTGATGCTATTGAAAAAGAATTGCACTTGTAAGATATTTTGGATACGAAATGACTTAGGGCCTTTATTTTTCTCGCTAGACTCTGAATTTCATGAACCGCCCGTGACCGGCGTAAACACACACGTATAACGCAAGCGCACGTATCGTTCAAGTAGTATAAAAATATCGATCCCACGAGGACTTAATTCCTACTGTTGTTATTAATTGTTGAATCTATTTAATTACAAATATCTAATTAAATGAGGATGAGAGAGATTGTTTGATTGATTGGTTGATTGTGGCGTTGCTAAATAAAATAAATAAAAAGATAAAAGAAAATACTAAGGAAAATACAAAAGACACAAAAATCTAGGGTTGTGAATCATTCTAATATCATTTAAAAGA
The DNA here is from genome assembly GCA_019454045.1 of Zanthoxylum bungeanum. NCBI lineage: Eukaryota > Viridiplantae > Streptophyta > Magnoliopsida > Sapindales > Rutaceae > Zanthoxylum > Zanthoxylum bungeanum. The sequence continues at coordinate 51,065 of SKCR01038108.1, forward strand.
TGAAGTAGTTAAACCATGGTTGGGTAAATTATTGAATTATTAATCTGGAACACTAAATTATGTAAAAGCCTCTTCCGAATGATCATTTACAAATACCTAGTATAATCAAATTGAACCATATGTCTATGTCAATTAAATTACCTAGATTCATTAAGATTGAGTTCCATTATGACTACCCCCGCCCGACAGGTATATTCCTATCCTGTAAGGAAATCTATAAAGGGTTATCTATCCTTAAGGAAGATCGTGGGTTGTTGAGACTAAGGTTTTAAACTTAAAATCCCTATGTCTAGTTCATTTTAAGTTTACCTAATCAATTTTATTAGTGATCGATTAATAAAAAGCATTAAGATTATGACTCAACAAATAACTCTTTTAATTACCCCAACTATAATCTAACCCTTTTTTAATACGGTGATATTAGAAATCATCACAATCCCTAGATAACTAACACATAATTAGGACTAGTAAAGACATAAAATTAAAAGACATAAAATAAAAAGACATAAAATAAAAGTTGAAAAATAAAATAAAATAAAATAAAATAAAATGCTAAGGAAAAAGGAATTACTTCTACTAAATACTATTAGAAATCTCCCATAAATATAATATATACTTGTGATAATTTTATCAACCAGCCATAAAGGCGGTAATATTTGTTATTAAACCAGCCATAAAGGCGGAACAGAATATACCAGCCATAAAGGCGGAACAAAAATAAACCAGCCATAAAGGCGGAATAATTATTTAATAACCAACCGACCAATCTGGCGGTATCCTTTTTAAGTCAGGTTTAAATAGTAAATATATTATTTTTAGGGAGATTAATCTAAATAGCAATAGTAAAAGAATTACCTTTTTACCTTAGCGGTGAAAAGTTACCTACACATAGTAAAAAAGTAAAAAGTAAAAACTGTAAATAGTAAAAACTGTAAAAAGTAAGAAAGTAAAATTACTATTACTATTAAAAAGTAATTAAAAATATTTACAAAACTTAATATTCTAGAGAGAGAAGCTCTCAATTTAGAACTAAAAAGAGAGAGAAAGGTGTAATGAAAACTGAAAATTCGATCTCTATTTATAGGCTCGGATAAGCTCCGGCGTCGCGACGCCCAAATTGCACTAGCGTCGCGACGCTGGGTACAGTAGGACACGTGTCACGCGCTGGTTGGCTGGCTCAGAATCTTATCCGATGACGTGGCACTGTTCATGACGTCATTGCTTGCGTCACGATGATGTGTCAACTGTTCATGACGTCATTGCTTGCGTCACTCTGATGATGTGGAAGGCGACGTGGCGACACGTGGGGCGGTGGCCGTCAGACGAATGAGAGGTTGACACGTGTCGCTCTGTGATTGGCTGATGCTGACGTGGCATGTTGACTCGGTTGACTTGCTGACGTGGCGGCTGATGTGGACGATGATGTGGCGACACGTAGGATGACACGTGGGGCGGTGGCCGTCCAAGCAATAAGATTTTGACACGTGGCACGGCGCATTTTAGCATCTCTGTTGTGATGGTGACACGTGTCACGGCGCACGTTAGCAAAGTCAACTTTTCTCAGATTCTGATTTTGTGGACCCGGCGCATGTTAGCAGATTCGGCGCACACTGAGCGTGCGACGCTGAAGGTCTGGGCGGCGCGACGCTGAAATGACGATTTTGCCCTTTTTGTCCAATTTTGTCCAATTTGCCCCCAAACAGCTCCAGAATGTCCTGAAACTTTATTTATCTGCAAAATAACACAAAAAATATATCAAAACGTTCATAAAACTCAAGAAACTATACAAAATATTAGTTAAATGAGTGGGAAATAGTGATAGAAATACCACTCATCACACCCCCCAACCTAACATTTTGCTAGTCCTCGAGCAAAATACAGAATAAAATAACATAAAAAATTTAATCACTAAGCCATTTTCGTAGGGATCACGGTTGCATTTAGCGTATGCAACAAGCCTTTAAACCCCTAGGTGTCCCTAGTGGACGAGTTGTAGTCTCGTGAAGGTTTACAGCAATGATACCCACAAACATTTTATAAAAGTAAAAAGGTAGTGAAATTAATGCACACAAAACAAAAAAAAAAAAAAAAAAAAAAAAAAAAAAAAAAACAAGCGAAAAGAGAATAAAGATGTTAGTGACTAATCAGGTGAAATTTCTAATCCAAGTTACTAGATGTTTTGTTTCATTCTAAATTACTAAATAAGTAAATTCTCCGATTATTTTTACCATTCTTCATATACACAGCCAACAAAATATTAAACAACTCATTTTTGCCCACAACAGTTATAAGTGCAGTTGATAAGAGAGTAATATTTTTGTCCTAAAGTTCTATCAGATTTCACACCTTTTTGTAGCAATGGAATAATTTTTCTGATTTTCTGATTTTTTTGACTATTTTTTATTTATATATAATACCTTCCGTCTATGTAGCGAGCTTTAGGTCGGTGACTCCCAACCAGTTGGCTTTAGGGCATCAGGTGTTAAGACACTCTAAGGACTTAATTACTCAGACTTCAGATATATCTATTTTTTTTCTATCATCTTTTTGATCCATGTAATGAGCTTTGGGCCAATGACTCCCAAACCAGTTGGTTTTAGGGCACTAGGTGTTAAAATACCCTTACAGACTTAATAACTCGGATCTCAGATGTTTTTTTTTTTTTTTTTTTTTTTTTTTTTTTTTTATTCCATCACTATTTTTTAGATGTTTCCTCCTCCAAATGAACTAGAGTACTGGATATTACAAACTTTTCAATTTTAGCTTATGCCTGTATGTTACCATGTATGTTGATAATATCTGCTAACTAAGTATATGAAGATTCATTTTAGTCAGTTTTATGGAGAATTTACAGATTAAATAATTCAAAAGTGAATAAAACAAAATTAACTTGTTTTGAATTAGGTTTGAAATACGTCTCAGGAGTGGGAATTCCTTACACAGCTATTTCTTACCAATTTCATCTTTTTAGTCAACATAACAACCACATATTTCTACTAGTCATAAAACTATAATTTACATGTTTTTTTTTTTTTTTTAAAAGTTTAATCAAAGGCTCAGTTTATGGTGTGTGACTAACTGTCGAATGGACTTCCCGTTGTAGATTCCCCAGAGGGAAGGTGGAGCGAGGCTCACTTAAGTACCCTAGCCCCTTAGGCTCTTATCGCTTGTTGTCAGGAATAAACAACGAGTCCTCCAAACTAGTCTGTCACAACACGCTACAAGTGAATGATTATCTAGGTGCCTCCACAGCTTTTCCTTATAAAAAGGTAGTGAGTGAAGGAAGACACCAAACCATTACCTAGCTTTAAATATGCCCTTTGTTTTTATTATTTTTTAATTTTTTGTATTTTTCGAAAAATTTTAGGACTAAAAATAAAAACACTATACAAACAAACAAGTACTATTAACTATACCTCACCCCCAAACCTAAATGAGACATTGTCCCCAATGTCTTAAACAATAGAAGAAGAGTTTAGAAGATAGTACCTGGTTAGCAGAAATTCTACATGAAATTAAAGGTTAAGATCCAGATTAATTCGACGCTTCTTTCCACGATCATCCTCGGACCATTTTATCTTTGAAATGATAGGGTCAACTTGTGGTTCAAAGGCTACGAGTTGATCAATTAAATCCGGTGCAGTTCTGGCAGTAAAGAGGAGTTCTTTCATAGGCTTTGACACGAACCCATTTCTCCGAGCATCATCAAGAAACACACAAAGAAAATCGTAAAATCCATCAACGTTAAGCAATCCAAGCGGTTTCTGGTGTATGTTCAGGTTCGCCCAAGATAGTACTATAAAAATTTCCTCCAATGTTCCTAAGCCACCTGGCAAAGCAATAAAAGCATCAGAACGGTTAATCATTTCTACCAGTCGTTCAGACATACCTGGCACGATCAGTTCCTCTCCGTTTGATGATCCAATAAGATTCGCCTCTGCCAAGGGTTTTGGGACGATTCCCAAAACATGACTGCCTCCTTCCTGTACGGCCTTTGAAACGATCCCCATTAGTCCAAGATTTCCTCCGCCATATATTAAATGCATATTCCTTGCTGCTAAGACTTGACCCAATCCTCCTGTGCTGCTTCTATGTATTGTGGTTTAGTACCAACAGTACTACCGCAAAACACACAGATGTTCTCAACTCGTCTTCTTGAAGTGGCTTCCATTTTTTTTTTATGTATTTCTTTCTTAACTCTGGATGCCTTCAAAAGTGCAATGACGGGCTGAATTTATAGTACCTGAAAAGGGGTGAGTAATAATAGCACAAGTATCTTCCAGAGGAAGCTTATTAGCTAAATAATATCGTGATTAGTCAAAAGGTCTGGATCCTGTCGGGGAAATAAAGATAATTACAACAGAAAAGCGAATCAAACAATAATTAAGACAACGGAATTGTGTATGCAATACGCTACTTGTTTGGTATATAAATCCTTTAGGATGCGTCTCAAGAAATCATTCTTTACTCAGCCATCACAATGAAATAACTCTCTTCTTTACGATTGTCAAACACCATTCCTTCTGTCTTAAAATGCTCCGTTCGTGTTTTTCCTGCAAAAATAACACACAATATTAAAAAGTTCACACAAAATACACAAAATATGAAAACAGAAATTACAACAAATTGCATGGGTTGCCTCCCTGCCAGCGCTAAATTTTTCGTCTTCAGCCAGACGTGACTGAAATCTATCTGTCAAGGTGGTTTCAGTGTCGTTTTGGATGTCCGATTAAAGACAATCCCGTGAGCGTTGCTTTTGAAGGGTCTCTTCCAACGGTAAAGTGGCAAAAAGAATTTTGTCTTATTCAGTAATCGTGCCACCTTTTTGATCTTTGTTGCTCCATTGGTTCTTGGAAAGAAAGAAAGAAAATCAGGAGGTCTCGTATGGTGCTTGACTTGGAATGGAAGTTCCATTCTGTCAAGCTTCTGGTTGATTTCTTTGGTTTGTACTCCCCAAAACAGCGATGTTTCTCCTGAATGCTCTGGATCTTTATTAAGGTCAGACATTTGCTCCTCCATTTGCTCAGCTTCTTGCTCCACCTTTTCTTCACAGATGTATTTGAAAATTTCTATATTCAATTCTTCATCTGTCATCTGTGAAATACATGTTTCAAAATTGTCAACCTGAGGATGAAAAGAAATGTCAGCTTTTAGGTCTTCATCCTCTGATCTGGTTGAAATGATTGGCTCAGGTAGATCTTCATCAAACATTTGTGCAATGGAATCTCTAAGATCTTCATTTTGAGGATACATAATTTCATCCTCAATTTTTGATGCAGTTGGTACAAACAGCTCAGTTTCTTCCTCGTCAGAATCTGAATAATAAAAATCAAATCGACACTTTGTCGGTTCGGGTTCCTGAACTGATACCTCTGGTTCTTGATTCTCCTCAGCCTCCTCTTTTATTAAGGTGTCATTGTGGATTTCTGGGTTCTCGAAGGCTTCATCAGTGTCATCTGAAACTGATTCTTGAGGTATGATGTTCTGGTTTTCTGTTAATTGTCTGATCTGATCTGTCATTTTCTGTATGGATTCTGAGTTACTCTGAATTTGTGCATCAAATCGAGCTTTTTGTTCTTTGAACATGTGAATCAATTGATCTTCCTCGGATGGTTCTGGTTCTTGATAAGAATCAAAGGAAGATGGTGGATAAGATGGAAAATGTGATGATTCTTCGTACCTTGGTTGAGTCCAAAAATTCTGCCACTCTGAAAGGTATATACATTGATCGCTCGGGTGGTTACCATCACATATTACACATCTCCCCATTTCATTCTGATGAGCAAATGTAGTATTGCTTGATTCTGGCTTCCAGTGATAGTTGTTGGGCTGAACAACAGGCCTCAGAAATCTAGACTGTTGCTCCCGGATTTGAGGTGTATCTTTTCTGGTAAAGCTCGTAATGTTTCAAAATGTTTCCATTTTTTCAATCACCTGAAAACAAAGGAAAAAATAAAAATTACAGATAAAAGTAAAGAAAATTAGATACAAGTAAATTAGATAGCTTCAAAATTAATAACTCAAGAAAAATAAGTCCCCGGCAACGGCGCCAAAAACTTGACCGGCGTAAACACACACGTATAACGCAAGCGCACGTATCGTTCAAGTAGTATAAAAATATCGATCCCACGAGGACTTAATTCCTACTGTTGTTATTAATTGTTGAATCTATTTAATTACAAATATCTAATTAAATGAGGATGAGAGAGATTGTTTGATTGATTGGTTGATTGTGGCGTTGCTAAATAAAATAAATAAAAAGATAAAAGAAAATACTAAGGAAAATACAAAAGACACAAAAATCTAGGGTTGTGAATCATTCTAATATCATTTAAAAGATGAAGTAGTTAAACCATGTTGGGTAAATTATTGAATTATTAATCTGGAACACTAAATTATGTAAAAGCCTCTTCCGAATGATCATTTACAAATACCTAGTATAATCAAATTGAACCATATGTCTATGTCAATTAAATTACCTAGATTCATTAAGATTGAGTTCCAATTATGACTACCCCCGCCCGACAGGTATATTCCTATCCTGTAAGGAAATCTATTAAAGGGTTATCTATCCTTAAGGAAGATCGTGGGTTGTTGAGACTAAGGTTTTAAACTTAAAATCCCTATGTCTAGTTCATTTTAAGTTTACCTAATCAATTTTATTAGTGATCGATTAATAAAAAGCATTAAGATTATGACTCAACAAATAACTCTTTTAATTACCCCAACTATAATCTAACCCTTTTTTAATACGGTGATATTAGAAATCATCACAATCCCTAGATAACTAACACATAATTAGGACTAGTAAAGACATAAAATTAAAAGACATAAAAAAAAGACATAAAATAAAAGTTGAAAAATAAAATAAAATAAAATAAAATAAAATGCTAAGGAAAAAGGAATTACTTCTACTAAATACTATTTAGAAATCTCCCATAAATATAATATATACTTGTGATAATTTTATCAACCAGCCATAAAGGCGGTAATATTTGTTATTAAACCAGCCATAAAGGCGGAACAGAAATATACCAGCCATAAAGGCGGAACAAAAATAAACCAGCCATAAAGGCGGAATAATTATTTAATAACCAACCGACCAATCTGGCGGTATCCTTTTTAAGTCAGGTTTAAATAGTAAATATATTATTTTTAGGGAGATTAATCTAAATAGCAATAGTAAAAGAATTACCTTTTTACCTTAGCGGTGAAAAGTTACCTACACATAGTAAAAAAGTAAAAAGTAAAAACTGTAAAAAGTAAAAACTGTAAGAAGTAAGAAAGTAAAATTACTATTACTATTAAAAGTAATTAAAAATATTTACAAAACTTAATATTCTAGAGAGAGAAGCTCTCAATTTAGAACTAAAAAAAGAGAGAGAAAGGTGTAATGAAAACTGAAAATTCGATCTCTATTTATAGGCTCGGATAAGCTCCGGCGTCGCGACGCCCAAATTGCACTAGCGTCGCGACGCTGGGTACAGTAGGACACGTGTCACGCGCTGGTTGGCTGGCTCAGAATCTTATCCGATGACGTGGCACTGTTCATGACGTCATTGCTTGCGTCACGATGTGTCAACTGTTCATGACGTCATTGCTTGCGTCACTCTGATGATGTGGAAGGCGACGTGGCGACACGTGGGGCGGTGGCCGTCAGACGAATGAGAGGTTGACACGTGTCGCTCTGTGATTGGCTGATGCTGACGTGGCATGTTGACTCGGTTGACTTGCTGACGTGGCGGCTGATGTGGACGATGATGTGGCGACACGTAGGATGACACGTGGGGCGGTGGCCGTCCAAGCAATAAGATTTTGACACGTGGCACGGCGCATTTTAGCATCTCTGTTGTGATGGTGACACGTGTCACGGCGCACGTTAGCAAAGTCAACTTTTCTCAGATTCTGATTTTGTGGACCGGCGCATGTTAGCAGATTCGGCGCACACTGAGCGTTGCGACGCTGAAGGTCTGGGCGGCGCGACGCTGAAATGACGATTTTGCCCTTTTTGTCCAATTTTGTCCAATTTGCCCCAAAACAGCTCCAGAATGTCCTGAAACTTTATTTATCTGCAAAATAACACAAAATATATCAAAACGTTCATAAAACTCAAGAAACTATACAAAATATTAGGTTAAATGAGTGGGAAATAGTGATAGAAATACCACTCATCAGCCCGCAGCTCCTCAATTTTGATATGGTCTTGAGCTGAGTTGGGCTATCCTCGATCCATCTCTTACTCAAAATGTGACCTAGGAACTGCCCTGTTGAAACCTTGAATGTCATTTCAGGGGATTAAGTTTCTTTTTTTCTACCTCCTGAATATGGCGAAGCACTCATCTGTGTCTTGGATATGGTCAAAGGTTTCCATGCTCTTGATTACCATATCATTTATGTAAGCTTCAACCGTTCGCCCGATCAGATCCTGGAACATCTAGTTGATCAACTTCTGATAAGTAACTCATATATTTTTCAACCCAAATGGCATCACTTTGTAGCAGAACTGCCCTCTTTCAGTGATGAAATCAGTGTGTATCATATCTTTCTCATTCATCTGGATCTGGTTGTACCCCAAGTACACATCTAAGAAGCTCATTCTCTATTACCTTGTGGTTACGTCTACCGGCTGGTCTATCTTTGGTAGATGGTAGTTATCCTTCAGGGAAGATATTGTTAAGGTTGGAGAAGTCGATGCAGACTCTCCACTTCCGATTCTTTTTTCCCACCACCACCACATTAGATACTCATTCAGGGTATTGGAAAGGTTCAATGGCTCATAATTCCAGGAGTCTGTCAACCTCTTTGATGATGATCATATTCCTCTCAGGGGCAAATCGCCTATGTTTCTGCTTGACTGGCGAGCATTTTGGATCAATATTAAGACAATGAGCTGCCTCGGATGGATCCACTAATGTCATGTCTTTATGTGCCATGTGAATACATCTTTATTCCTCTTAAGCATCTCCAATCTCTCTTTCTTCTCCTCGGCTGATAATAAGGCTTCTGCTAGTACATTTTCTCTGGCTCTGCTTCGTCTAAAATCACCTCCTTCAGACTATCAATGGTAATTTTCGGCATGTCTGGCTCATCCTCCAGGTGCTTCAGGTAAGCTGGTAGGTAGTGCTGTAATTGATATTTTTCAACCTCTGTTGGCCCTATGGCTCCGCCGAACCTATGTATCTCTCCTTCTGATATCTTGTGTACTCCCTGGAGCTCACATTGTAGCATCAGCTAGCCTGGGAGTATGGGTGGCAATTTGGGTCAGGATTCGTTTATTCGATTCGCTTTAAAGCGAATACGGGTTTGGAAAATTGGATTCGTTTAATAAATGGGTCAATTCGATTCGATTCGAAACGAATCGAATCTGAATTTGAGCTTGTCAATTCATTTATTAGTTTAGAATTCGTTTATTAAACGAATCATAAACGAATCGAATCCGAATCGAATTCGTTTAATATCCGTTTAATTAAATTATAAATTTATCCTTTATTTTTTGAATATAAGTGTTTAACACTAAGGTTTTTTAGTAATTACCCATTTAACCTAATATATTAGTATATAATAAAAACTAAACCTAAAACAAATTCTTCATTCATCATGTTGGGGTTTTAAGGGGGAATATCGGTAACGCAGCGGAATAGTGGAAAATCAAAATTTTCCGATTTCAAAATTTTTCTCGGATCAATTAAATAAACTTATTTATTTAATTATCCAATTATCAAATTCTGAAAAATTACACAAGAGATCAAATTTCTTGGTAATTACCGAATTGCCCCAAAACTTTGTAAATTGATTATTTTAGCCCAAATATTATCAAATATAATTTTGGATGATTCTAAATCATTTCTAAAATGTTTTTCAACACATCTAATGCATCAAAATCAGATTTCACACAAATCCCCAATTTTTCTGAAATTGCCGAGAGACCCATAAATTTTCAATTAATTACGATTTGGTCCTTTTTGTTCAAAACAAGCCAAGATCAAATCCAATCAACCTAAAATTTTACATGCATCATATTCATACCATAATACATCACATATATGAAAAGCCCCAAATTTGGAGTGGGTTATGAACCCTACTTTTTCAATTTCATCAAATTGTCCAATTTCACCAAATTTACAAAATCTAACACTTTAATACATTCAGTACTTCACCAATCAAGCCTCACCACTTTGAAATAACTCTAGAACAATTCTAGGTCACCAAGGAGTGGCTTACTAACTCTAGAATGGCAACTTTGATTTTCAAAGAATCAAAAGTAAGCCTTTAAAACCATTTCAAGGCTACTTACATACACACATCTTTCATTCAAATTCACAACAATTAAAACACAAACTATAAGTAGAGAGACAACATCAAAGCAACACAAGATGAATCTAAGCATGTTAGAAATATTTTTCATGTTGGAAGATTTGAAAGAAAACTTACAAAACCTTAAGATTTCCAAGCTTTTCCTTCTTTTCTTCAAACTTTTCTCTCAACTACTTTTGTGTTTCATTTTGTGACTTATGAATCCTTAAACCCTAAAAATGAAACAAAACAATATATACTCACCCAAATCAAGCCATTGGCCGAAATTGTAGTAAGAAAAAATATCTAGATATTTTTCATTTGTTTCATTTAAAGCTTACTTTAATCAACTTGCAATTTGATCATTACATCTTTAATGAAAATTCAACAAGTCAACAAAAGCAACTTAAAAATATAACAATTATATTTATATAGGTATATGGCCAAAAATTGATAAAAAATAAAGGAAAAAATATTTCAATTTTAACAATTTAAAATAAATATCCAAGGAAGTCAAATCCAATTTGACTACCATTTCCTTTACTTTAAAATCAATAATAAACACTTATAATCATTTCCTAATTTTATCATTTGGTGAGATATTTATATTTTAATTATATTAATCATTTAACAATTAAATAATTAATTAATTAATTAAATACAAATATCTCAAATACATGTATTATATTTACTTTAAATATCTCAAATACATATATTAATGATATATGTCAAATACCTTTATTTGACAATTTATTAATGTGTATTTAATAATATCATATAAGTGTGGAGGATGTCTCATACATCCACAGTTGTATCTCAAGTCGAATGACCATTATGCTACTCAACCCGAGAATATTCTTATTGACGTTGGTGTACCATCCATTAAGAATCTTCGGTGAGTCGTTCAGTGTTTATCCACTATAAACACCTACACGTTTATACGAGTCTCCCTAGACTCATGGTTCATTGGGATAAACCATCGGACCAAGTCTCGATATACGATATGTACTGGTCTCAACAGATTTGACTAACGGACTCGTGTTAGTGAATCTTGACCATGAACTATATTTGATAATATACATTTAGCAGTGACACTTCCCAATGTCAATTACAAACTAGCTTTGTAACTGTGTACTGCATTATATATTATCGGACCTTTGTCTAATATATACATATCACTAAACAACATTTAGTTTCAATCTAATCGTAATCAGATCGAATACGTATATAAAAACAAGAGGTGCAACCATAAATAAGTAATATTATGGAAAATGGGATGTTCGTATTCATGAATCAGACATAAATACGGTCCGGATTGGCGCTATGAGCACCAACCCCAACACATCAAACCTAAAACAACTGCCGCCGACTCTCATCTCCTTCTTCATCAAATGAATTCAAGTTTCCAAACCTTATTCTAGGAACTCGTGTGTTCTTTTTTTACCTTATAGGCACCTCTGCTTGTGCAAGCAATGTGAAGCTTTTCTTGCTTCTTGTCATATCTGTAAATCTGCTAAGAAATCAACCATGGAGGTCTTTCGGTTCTAACAAGAAAAAAAAAAAAAAACCTTAGTTGAAAACACACACGGGATGATCTCTCTCAAATCTCATTATACTAGTATGATTCTGGTATTTATTTCTAACTTTCTTAGTTTTTACTTTGAGTACTCTTTATGCTTCTACATATTTTTTTGGGTACTCTTTTATCTTATTTTTGTTCTATTTTTTGGTCGATTATCATTTTCAAATATTTGGGTATTTAAGTTCCTCTTCTTCTAAGGCGAGCAACGAAAACTCCTGCCAATGAGAAAACAAAAGCCACCCCAATTTTACAAGAAGAGGCTTAATATCTCTTCTCTCACCCAGCTTCATAATTCCGAAATAATATTTACAGCTTATTCACCAATCAACATTATGAGTGGGTTCACAGTTAGATTGATCTCTGATTTAAACTATTTTTTATTATAGATTCATATTAAATAGTTTTTGATTTGATTATTAAAATAATTTACAAAAAAATGGAGAGCAACGAAAGTGATATGGTGTATACAGTTGAAGACTCTCCAAGCATTGGAATGGAAGAAGATATGGAAAAAAATTCTCTCGGTCAAAATATGTTTTGAAGATTTTAATTATTATTATGTAATTGATGTAATTTGAAATTTAGAGCTAAATATAAGGATTTGTACTCTATCATAATGAATTTGCTAATATTTTGTATTTAATTTTATGTAAACGAATCAAATCGAATTCAGTATTCGTTTATTAAACGAATATTGAATTCGATTCGATTCGTTTAAATTTATGTAAACGAATAAACGAATCGAATATGAATATTCGTTTATTAAACGAATCGAATTCGAATCCTAATATCAGAATTCGTATAATAAACGAATCGAATTCGAATTTAGTATATTATGATTCGATTCGTTTGGTATTCGACACGAATTCGATTCGTTTTGATACCCCTACCTGGGAGGGGTTGCCTTTGATATCAATAGTATATAGCCCATTTAGGGATTGACACCTCATTACTTGGTGTAGGGTTGACACTACAACCTTTACTGCATGGATCCACATCTGACCCATGATCACATTAACAGGGGATGTTGTGTTGATGATCAGAAACTTGACTGGTACTACCCTATCCACGGTGTATACCAGCAATATTATTGTTCCCAGTGGCCTTACTTTTGCATTATTTAGTGCGAACACGGGGCTTCTGAGTGGGGAAATGAGGTTCAGGTCTATCCCCATCTGTTGGAATACTTCCCAAAAGATGATGTCTGAACTGCTACCTCCGTCTACCATGACACATGACACCATTGCATATGTTATGTGCAGTCTGAATATTAGATGGTCTGAATGCATTGGTCTCAACATGCCCATGTCTCTATCTTTGAATAAGATTGGTGCTAAGTATATGGATGGCTCTGCTCCTACTCCTAGTTCTCATTCGTTCTCCCCTCTCTATGGTCTGGTGCTTCATCCTGCGTTATTTCCCGTGACCCTCCTCGAGTTTGTCTATCCTTATACATGAGACGTGGGCTAGCCCCCATTTATCTCATGAGGCATACTTGACACTGCTTCAAATCTTTGCTGGATATTTCTTTGGTCTTGGTGTTGCTGGTAGTTGACTACCCAGGATAGAGCCTCGGTTTCCAGCCGGCTCTTTCCTTTCAGATATTCCAATAGCTTGTCTTTTTTCATGATTGTTTTCAGCTTTCGGTACAGGTTCTTATATCTGGCAGTCCTGATATTCCACTTGCACTCTGATCGGCTGGGGCTCCATTTACAGGCCCTGATTTTTCACTTTGTCAAATGTTTTCTCCTTTGGTTGGGTAGATTTGCTCATTTAATAGGTTGAACTCCTATAATATCACATCATCTTCCCACATTTGTCGTTTGGGCTCTGATTCATACATTTCCCTTTTCCTCATGGCCTCCTGAGGTTTTTGACTTGTTTTCGACTTCCTTGTGATTTCCTTTTTCTCAAGTTTTGACATTGTCCATTGCTGGTTAGGCTGTCGCGACCTTGATCTGCCACTGTGATTATCGTGGCCTGAGACATCCTGGTTTTATTTTCCTCTCTTTTTACAGGCCCCTTGTTCTGGTTCGTACATCTGAAATGTCGTAATGAGGTACCTTCAAGAACTCATCATGAATATAAGACCCACTAATAAGCCCTCTAATGAAGAAAGTTGATGCTAACTTCAAATCTAGTTTGTTGACATTGTTCATCTTGTCAACGAACCTCTGTAAGTTGTGTTTGGGAGGCTCATCATATCTCTGCTCTAGCTGTAGGTTAACTATAGTAACTTCAGTGAGATGGTTTCCATGGTACTACTCAATGAATCACCGCCCCAAACCTTCAAATCTCTATATGGATCTCTTTGGAAATTGTAGGAACCAAGAGAGAGTGTTGCCAGTGAGAGTGGTGACGATCAACTTGCACATCACAACCTCGTTTGTGGTTTCCAGCGTGAGCCTTTGTCAAAACTAAATCAGATGAACAACTGAGTCTGATTTCCCAGTGTATTTTTCAAAATTGGGTGGGGTGCAGTCTCGGGATTTCAGTTTTTCCTCAAATCCACTCCATAAATGGTGATGAAAACATCTCTCCGATTTCTAGGTTAGCCAGATTTGTCAGGGTCTGCACTTGAATCCCCTTGATCATCTTTGTTATCTCCACCACCAGTCTTTTGTTGACACGATCTTCCTTCCTGTGAATATTTTTCTGTTACAACTCACATCTAGGCCTTCGCCTCTCTTTATGTTCCACATCTCTCCATGTCCGGCCTTGACTCCCGGAACCTTTTGCATCAGAATCCACATCATCATGTCTGATGGGGTTCTTTCCCCAAGGTCTTTCATTGTGGCTCTCCTCCGTCCACCCCTCCTTATGGAGATCTTCGACAACGACTTCTTCCTTCCCCTTCCCTTTTTCTTTACTGGGGCTAACTCCTGGATCTGGGCTTTAAGGCCTAGTTTTCTTGTTGTATGACTGCAGTTGTTCCTGGAACTGCTTTCTCATAGCTTGCATATGATTCTCCATCTGCTTCATCATCTCGTTCCTGATTATTGAGATGTCCATCATGGGTGTCAGGCGGTTGGACATTTCCTCCTCCTGATGAGCAGCGGATGCAGAGATTCTAAACTCATTTTTCCTTGGTGCCGTCCTTTTTTATTTGATTGAGCAAACTTTTTTTTGTTTTGGGCTTGGTAATTGTAGAAAATCGTAAACACAATTTTTCGTTTCAGATCTCCCATAGACAGCGCCAATTGTTTGTGAAGTAAACTCTACAAACAATAGAATCGACAGTCAAATGCAGAAATTGATCAAAAGTGTGCTCTTATTGCTTGATTATCCAAAAGTCGATCCCTTGCTCTAGGGATTCTCTTACTACTTATATTATTTTGTTACAAGGAAAATAAACTAATAGTGGTTACATTCCATTAACGTTTCCCACTAACTGACCCACTCCCTCGAATCTCGGAACTTCCCTATTCTGGATGATTGTCCAGTTTAAAGAAATCGAAAGTAATTAATTAGTTGTCTGATTCATTATTTAAAAGATTTGTGTCATCAAATAACTAATATCTTGGGCCTAATCCTTATGTGAGTTGTGCTTGTATTCGTGGGAGTCAAGCCTGGTATGGACTTCCCACTAGTGAGTCTTGAATTCAAACCCTAATGGAAGTCCTGTTATCGGACTCTGACGATAGGTCCTAACGTCAAGCTCTGATGGAAGTTCTGACTTCAGATCCTGGTGGTGGATTTTTCTGCCACACTCTAATGACAGAACCTAAAGGCTAGTTCTGATAGGAGGTTTTGGAGTCATTTTTTGTCTGGCCACGTGTCATTTCACCAGATACTTGGTTTTTTCCCAAATAATATATATTAAAAAAAAATTATAATTGATCAGATTCTCGGGCGAAACTATGTACAGCAGTACAAGCTCAGGGGCCAGGAACTCGTGTAAAAATAATAATAATAATAATAATAATTAACTAAATCAAGAGAAAATATGGGACAATTAAATTTTTACCCATTTTCATGCATATTTTATGGGCAGATTCTCTAATGCTTATAGATTTTATGTTATAGCCTTCACAAGTTTAGACTTTCTTGATTATAGTACCCATTGTTGGGTCTCTCAGTTTACAGATTATGTTTTATGGTCTCATTGACTAGGGTCGGTCCTCGATATAGACCGATTAGGCGGCCTATAGTCTTCAATTTTTTTTTTTTTAAAAAAAATAATGATTAGGATGCTAAATTTGATATTATAATATTATATTATGGTCAAGAGTTTTAAAATATAAAAATGATCTTGTAACTCGAGGATAGCAAAACCGATCCTGATTGCATCAATAGAAATACAAGTGAATATTGCTGTCGAGATTTAAGAACTTACCTGAACAAAATAGTCAATACGAATGTGAGAGCAGGAATGATATTATACATGGAGGTAACAAATATTGTGGATGTTAAAGCCAAGGCTTCGATAAATAAATTCTGAGCCAATGCTCCCCTGCCACAATATATATTTGAAATTTAATCAAATTATGTAATTTTCAAAATTTGAAGAATTTTCATATTTGTTTAAATAAGGAATATACAAATTTAATTTGAGTAATAAATATTTCTCACCCAAATAGCCCACATAAAAACCCTTGGAATGCAATCATCCATGTCATTCTTGGTCTATTCCTGCAAATAAAGAAATGTAAAACATGGCATAATCCTATTCCATATACTTATTAATAAAATAGCATAAATGTAATCTAACATTTATAATCAAATAATTAATTTTTTAAATTAAGTTAAAATGATTAACATTTTATTTTAAAAGAATGATTAATTTGAATCCAAAGGATCTGGTCTTTCTTTTTGGTATCAAATCTGCAAAACAAAATTTACATTTTATCGGGAAATCATTCTCTAAGTCATATCCAATACATAAGACTCCGTTATAAGCTGGATTTGAGGAAAATCCTGACATATAAATTTTACAAAATTGGAACCCCGTTGTTGGCGACTTGGTCGCGTAATTGGATTTTGATGACGTCAACGCAATTGACGGCTTCGACGTGCAAACACGAAGCAATACAAAAAGTGTCGAAGCATAAGGAGTGAAGAGCGAGAATGTGAAGACTAGCGGCAAATCGAAGATAATGATTAAGAGCTAAATTTTATTGTAAGTGAGTTTACTCAAGTGATCTAAAGCTCTTAGGAATCATACATTTTGCATCACTTGCATTTAAAATGGATTAGAATGCTTAAAGAATCATTTGCACTTTATTTGCACAAAAATGAATTTCTATGCACAAGTGCATCGGTAAATGATCTTCCAAAAACTATCAAACGGTTGAATTAAACTTCAAATGATATACCGTTAGATAGATATGTGTCTCTAGTTTGCTACGGTTCAAACGGAACATAATTCCGATGCATAGAACTTTTGCTAGAGCCTTTTTAGTACAACATGTTCAGATGTGCGTTTTCTGCGTACACGTCACATTAGAAAAATTCCATAAAATTCATCTTAATGTTTTTGGAGCTGAATTTTTTACAGAAGCTAGATCTATGTGTCTAGTTTATGTAGAAATTTACAAATCATGATTTGGAATTTTCTAGAGGAAGTTATGGCCAAAATACAAGTGTCGTCAGTCTTGACTGGTCATGCACATACTGAAACCAGGGAGCTCCATGCCGGTCACCATGCCGGTTTTCTCGCCGGTCTCCATGCCGGTTTTAGCTGAGAAAATATGCTCTCTGGAACCAGGAGCTCTCGCCGGTCTCTCCGCCGGTATCCTCGCCGGTATCCTCGCCGGTTTGCTCGCCGGTCCAACGGCTAGTTTTTTGAACGTTATGTTACCGTTGGAGCCCTAGACCGGCATGCCGGTTTCCTCGCCGGTTTCCTCGCCGGTCTCGCTGTGAGTTGGCTAAAAGCTTTGCATTTTATTATAAATAGAACCCCAACTCCTTTGCCTCAAGTTAGAGATCTAGAAAACCTTCATATACATTCTCTAAAGGCAAACAAAGAGTGTCATACACCTTCATATTCATAAACACTCATCCAAGCTCACACACACATCTTCCACATCATTTAGTGAGCTTAGAACACTTGGGTTTGCTCTCACACAATCTTCTTATTATTTGTGAGTGCCCAAGTGTGTTGTAAATCTTTCATATCAAAAACACTTGTGGTTTGTGAAATCCCATTGTTTGGGTAAAGTGTAAAGGTTTGTGAGTGAGCCTACGTAGAAAACTCAATCTTGTAAAAGGTTCGGAGTGCGCCTTGGCGGAAAACTCTTGGTTACGAGTAAACCACGGAAAACTCGATTCTAGTGGAAATCTTCAAGCGAGGCTTGGGGGAGTGGACGTAGGCACGTTTGGCCGAACCACTATAAATCTCGGTGTTGCATTTCTCTTTCCCTTAACCTTCACTTATTTGCAAGTTTATTTACATTTATATTATTGATTAGAAAACTTGCATATAGGTTGTTATTTACAATAGAGAAAATTAACCTAAAGCCTATTTGGTAATAAGAGCTAAAAATCGGCAAAGATTTTATAATTCCGCATTTATAGCGATAACCCAATTCACCCCCCCTCTTGGGTATAGAGATTCTTTGTCGCTATTGCTTGTAGGTACTTTCAGTTGGTATCAGAGCGAGGTATTCTCAACAAAGACTTAACCGTCCGAGAATAGATCATGGCATCTACAAGCTACACGCCATACTTTGCCGAAGGAGCATCCACCGATAAACCACCATTCTATGACGGAATGGACTACAACTATTGGAAAATGAGGATGTTGAATTTCCTTCTTGCCGTTGAACCGCAATCCTACTTGGAAATCATACGAGGGCAAAAATCTTCGGTAAATTCTATTGCACTTAATTTTTTATACGAAGCATTAGATAAAAGCATAATTGATAGGATTCCCAAATGTACAAATGCATATGAATTATGGAATTCCTTAGAATCACTAAATGAAGGAAATAATGAATAAATGCATGCAATATTGATTCTAACTCATCAAAAGATGAAATTTGTAATTTGGATTGCATGGATATAGAAAACCTTAGAGGGGAATCGGAAAATGAAATTATACGTGTATGAAAATGAAAATTCCGATTGTGATGAAATGCTTGACATGTTGAATGATTTGCATGATAAATATGATGCTCTTAGAAAGAAATGTAATTTGATTAAGGAAGAGCATACATCACATCAACATGAACACGCATCATGCTTGGATAAAATTCGTGCTTTAGAAATTGATGACATTTGCTTAAAGACCAAGCTTGAAAATGATGTTTCAATTGATCATAATGAGCATGTATCTCTTGTTAAACAAATTCATGCCTTAAGTAATGAGAATATGTGTTTAAATGTAGAGCATGAACATTGTATAGAGAACTTACAAAATGAAGCATCTACCTCTAAATCATCATGTGCTTGCGAATTATTGAAAATTAAAAATGATGATTTGAATAAGAAATTAGAAGACTTGCAATCCATTGTGACCAAGTTCACTTATGATGAAAATAATTTTAAAATGCTACTTGGTTCACAAAAATGTCTTTTTGGAAAATATGGATTAAGATATAAGCCTTACACGAAGGAAAAATATGTGAACAATTATTTTGTGAAGGCATCCATATCACATACACATTCATCACATGTATATGCATCTAAAATAATTGATTCAAATGTTGTATGTCATGGATGTAATAGGAAAGGTCACAAGAGTTATGATTGTTGGATTAAAAAGAAAAATGTGGCTATTATTGGGTTCCGAAAGGAACTAGGATTAACCCCAATGGACCCAAGAAAGTTTGGGTACCAAAGTGTAATTGATAAATTTGTAGGGGGAGCTTTGGGAATGGATCTTAAAGAGAATTGCAAAATTGATCCCAAAGGCTCAAGGAATGAGGAATCGCAACGTGTAAAGGTCAAATCCGTTCACGGAACATTGGTACCGTTTCCTCTAAATTATGTATGTATGCATATTTCAAATTGATATAAATGTTTTGAAGCATACAAAATGATTAGGCAAGTATTCAAACTTCTATTGATATCGATTTTCATTTGATATCACTAAGTGCCTTAATCATATATTAAACCCCTATTCTATTTCAATTGGTATCACATGAACTTATTGAGTTAAATTTCATATATGTGATCATTTGATTAATTTTGCATTGAAAATGACTTTGCCATGTAACATAATTATATAATCATGAAAAGCATGGATTTTGATTGTTTAGTAATTGGTAAGATATTCATAAGAAGACAATCATTAATATGCATTGAAGTCATTGATTTTAATTGGTATCATGATATATAATGACTTATTTCATTTGATATCACAATTAGGGAGATACAATGCTTAAAGTGATATGATATTCAATTGGATTCATTGATATAAATTATTAGTTGGTATCATGAGTGCATAATCTTTTGAAACTTGCATTATACATGATCTTTTCATCTTATGACAAAAAGGGGGAAATGCCAAAATGTGCATATTTTTTATTTTGGTATATCTTTTATAGCACATATATAATTGGTATCTCATTTAGATTTAAATTTTACTTCTCCACTTTTTGATAATGTCAAAGGGGGAGAAATCATTAGAAATGAGATTAAAACTTGTTTAACCCTCACCCTTGGTTTAAGGGGAGTAAATGTACTAATGTGTTTGTCAAGTTTATAGATCTATTTTGAAGACAATCACACATTGAGGGGGAGCTTATGTTGAGGGGGAGCAAAATGGTCAAATTTGGACTCCAAGAAGCTCACAGTTGCAACAAGTTTTAAGGGTTGCCATCATCAAAAAGGGGGAGATTGTTGGCGACTTGGTCGCGTAATTGGATTTTGATGACGTCAACGCAATTGACGGCTTCGACGTGCAAACACGAAGCAATACAAAAAGTGTCGAAGCATAAGGAGTGAAGAGCGAGAATGTGAAGACTAGCGGCAAATCGAAGATAATGATTAAGAGCTAAATTTTATTGTAAGTGAGTTTACTCAAGTGATCTAAAGCTCTTAGGAATCATACATTTTGCATCACTTGCATTTAAAATGGATTAGAATGCTTAAAGAATCATTTGCACTTTATTTGCACAAAAATGAATTTCTATGCACAAGTGCATCGGTAAATGATCTTCAAAAACTATCAAACGGTTGAATTAAACTTCAAATGATATACCGTTAGATAGATATGTGTCTCTAGTTTTTACGGTTCAAACGGAACATAATTCCGATGCATAGAACTTTTGCTAGAGCCTTTTTAGTACAACATGTTCAGATGTGCGTTTTCTGCGTACACGTCACATTAGAAAAATTCCATAAAATTCATCTAATGTTTTTGGAGCTGAATTTTTTACAGAAGCTAGATCTATGTGTCTAGTTTATGTAGAAATTTACAAATCATGATTGGAATTTTCTAGAGGAAGTTATGGCCAAAATACCAAGTGTCGTCAGTCTTGACTGGTCATGCACATACTGAAACCAGGGAGCTCCATGCCGGTCACCATGCCGGTTTTCTCGCCGGTCTCCATGCCGGTTTTAGCTGAGAAAATATGCTCTCTGGAACCAGGGAGCTCCTCGCCGGTCTCCTCGCCGGTATCCTCGCCGGTATCCTCGCCGGTTTGCTCGCCGGTCAACGGCTAGTTTTTTGAACGTTATGTTACCGTTGGAGCCCTAGACCGCATCATGCCGGTTTCCTCGCGGTTTCCTCGCCGGTCTCGCTGTGAGTTGGTGAGTGCTAAAAGCTTTGCATTTTATTATAATAGAACCCCAACCTTTGCCTCAAGTTAGAGATCTAGAAAACCTTCATATACATTCTCTAAAGGCAAACAAAGAGTGTCATACACCTTCATATTCATAAACACATCTCCAAGCCTCACACACACATCTTCCACATCATTTAGTGAGCTTAGAACACTTGGGTTTGCTCTCACACAATCTTCTTATTATTTGTGAGTGCCCAAGTGTGTTGTAAATCTTTCATATCAAAAACACTTGGTTTGTGAAATCCATTGTTTGGGTAAAGTGTAAAGGTTTGTGAGTGAGCCTACGTAGAAACATCAATCTTGTAAAAGGTTCGGAGTGCGCCTTGGCGGAAAACTCTTGTTACGAGTAAACCACGGAAAACTCGATTCTAGTGGAAATCTTCAAGCGAGGCTTGGGGGAGTGGACGTAGGCACGTTGGCCGAACCACTATAAATCTCGGTGTTGCATTTCTCTTTCCCTTAACCTTCACTTATTTGCAAGTTTATTTACATTTATATTATGATTATTAGAAAACTTGCATATAGGTTGTTATTTACAATAGAAAAAATTAACCTAAAGCCTATTTGGTAATAAGAGCTAAAAATCGGCAAAGATTTTATAATTCCGCATTTATAGCGATAACCCAATTCACCCCCCCTATCTTGGGTATAGAGATTCTTTGTCGCTATTGCTTGTAGGTACTTTCACCCGTGATTGAACATATAATAAGTTAACACTTGATTATCACATAAGACACGGTCTTCAATTTTTTTTTATAGAGATCAACTCAGGAAAAATACCTCTAAGTCATTGTTCTATGTTAGTAATATATGAGATTTTGCTATCTGGGTAAGGAAACCAAATTTTTTTTAAAAAAAAAGTTTTAAATTTCTAATAAAATATAAAATATTAATGATATATGTATAACAAATTTATTGGATGATCTGAAATACAAATGCAATAGAAGTTACCTTTCGAAGATCAAAGCAAGTGGAATAACAGTGACAGTAGCAAAAGTATATCTGTAAGCTATCAGAACTCTCAAGCTCATCCCTTCAATCACAGCCAGCTTGTAGAGAATATTTAGCCCAGCAGGTATTGCTTTAATTAACACCATTACTATCAGTGATTTAAAATCAAAACCAAAGTTACACAATTTTTTAGCCATCTGTTGCCCTAATAATACAACTTAATTTGTTTTTTCTTTTTTTTTTTTTTCTTTTTCTTTTTTTTTTCCAATATCTTGTGCTTATATAGAAGAGGTCACAAAGTTATTGGAGATTTCGCGGATTTGGATCAAATTTGTATCTGATATACTTACTTAAATATGCAAACCACAATTAAATGTTTATGGTTTTGTTTGTTATTGTGATTGAAAACGTGTGGCGAACAAATAACAATGTATAAATAGCAATATGTAATTTTATTTTATAATAAGAAAATAATTGTAAAACGTTTTTTTTAATATTTTGATGTTGATTAAAGTTAAAATCTTAGCTTTTACAAAACTCGATTTTTGAAAGAAATATTGATTGATGATTGTATATTTTTTATCGTTAACCAAATATTTAATATATAAAGATATATATTATTTAATAAATACATTCATTCATCCTGTTACATTCACCTAATTATATATATATTCTCTTTAGAATCATGCATCTCCTTTCAAGTCATCTAATATATTTTTACGAGAAAATTCATAATACAACGGAGAATGATGGAGAGGATTCATAAAAATCTAGACTGTCCTTCATGCCAAATATATGAAGGGTCAAGTGAGAATGATGAAACTGAAGATATACTGTTGATTTCCTACCATATGCAAATGCAAGTGCCATATACGATAACGAAATAAATGTACAAGATTCTAAATAAATGTATCAGATTCTAAACAAATTTTACTTTTAAATAATATTTTTACTTTCTTTTTCTTATCAAACCTTTTAGATAAATTTAAGAGTACTGATTACTTAATTTTATAATTCTAAATTATTAACGGGTATTTTTTTATTTTTTTTGGGGTCTAGGGGCTTATCTAAAAAACACTCTCTCTTTTTTAATTAAAAAAAAAAACACTAAATCATTTCTACCTTAATTAATAACATTTTATTAGGGGCGAAAATGATTTTCTGGGAAGGATTAAGTGTAACTCCAAAAAACTTATTAAATATTATTTTATTGTTTAAATGGTGATCCACATCATCAAATTTTGTTCCAAAATAAATATTAAATGAGATTCTTCAAATTAGATTTAATTCTCAATCTTCAACATTGAAGAGCAACTTATCTCTCTTCAAATAATACTATATAATTTTTTATCTCTTTTTTGGGTAGTACTAGTTAAAATTATTAATAATAATTATTTATTTAAATATTATAAAGAATAGTCATAATTATCAACAACTCGTTTTTTTAACCTATAAATAATATTAAACTCGTATACATTCCACTATAAATTTTACACATTTTTAATGGATTTTATCGAAATAGATCAAATTGATTATCCAAAATTTTCCACCCCAAATCTTAATTCATCTCTATTTGTAGAATAAAATTGCTAGCCATTAAGAAAAAATAGAAAAGAGAAAAAAATTAATTAGTTTTGAACAAGTGAAATGATGAATAATTTGAGTAACTAAAAATATAATTTATAAAAAATTGAAAATACTTCGAATGATAAATTGAAGGGTAATTAAATTTGTTGGAGGTAAAAAAATTAGAGGGTTGTTAATTTTGTTCAAAAAAAGCAGAGTAGTTAAATTTGGTGGAGGAAAAATTTTAATTAAAATAATATAAACATATTTTTTTTACAATCTTTTGAAATTAGATTTGTATTTTCACTCTTCAATTTACCACATCGCTAAATAAATTAGTATTTGAAAAGTAAAATTAGTAGTATTTTGAAGTTATTATAAATCCCTTTGGTCCATAGGCAAATTATCAGTGAGAAATTGAAGAAATATTGTCTTTATATAGTTTTACAGAAGTGAATATTTTAGGAATATAACCGTAATGAAATCATAGTAATAATGTACAAATAATTATAAAATTAATTACAATCAATCACCATAATTATGATTTATGAATCATCACAATCAATCTCATTAATTGTTGTATCTTAACATCTTCCACTAAACGCCAACTATTTATCCCTATTATTACTCAAAATCGGATGACCAAAGACTAAAGCATATTCATGATCATCCGATCTAGAAGCAAATAATATGGCAGGTCTTGAATTCGATTTCTTACGTTAGCGTTGGTGAATAAAAAATTCATTTAATTATTAATTTTCGGGTCCGGTTATTTTAATCTACGGATCTTGCTCTCACAACCTTCTGGTACAAAAGTGATAGGGAGATTCTCTTCTTCTTTATAATGAAATAGTATAATATATAAAATGAAGAGACTTAGAACTTAATTAAACTTGTAAAAAAAAATTAATAAAAATGAACAGCATATACTCAATTCTAACAATCCCACACGTCTTCAAGGACAGAAAGAAATTTAACAGGAAATGAACACCAAATGAATTGGATTTTAACCAAAAAAAAAAAAAATTATATAAAAACAAAGTTCACTCACAAAATTAACAGGAAAAAAACAACTCAAAGACTTTGAACCAGTTATACTTGGAACTTCACTTCAGTTAGCCTTATCCTCTGATTCTGTTGCGGCTTCTTCTACTTTCTTCTCTGCTATTTCTGTTTTCTTCTCAGCTGATTCTTCAGTTTTGGTCTCTGTAATTGTCGCTGGGGAAGCTTCAGTTGCTTTCTCTGCTGCATCATCCTTGTCAATAGCATCGACAAATGACTCCGGGGCCAGGGGAACTTCAGATGTTTGAGCCTCTAGTTTTGTAGTAATATCAGATTCCTCTTCAGGTTTTTCAGCCTCTTTTGTTTCTTCTTTCACTAACTTCGAAGGAGCACTCTCTTCTGCTGTTGACTCCTTTCCTTGTTCATTCTGCTAACAAATTCAGAAATTTTAAAATGAAAATGTTTGTTCTATAAATCATGAATGATCCAGTCAATGTAGTTACAATTATGTAACAATATTTTCTCTAATCACCGTGCCACATTTCATACAATCCCATTGATCAAGCCAAAAATTATGCTTTAAAAGGTACGAGGATGGGCAAACCCAAATCAATTTTTATCTCATACCTCCCCCGGATGCCAACTCGGATGGCCATCTAAAGAGAGATACATGAAAATCACTCAGTCAAGCCCCGAGGCAAAAATAAGAGCAGTTCATTTTATCATTAAAACTGAAAATTATCCGCCAACCAACCATACTCATCCGAATATAAAGTTTCTCTATAGTCATTTTCAATCTATTCAAGTCATAGATTTACAATTCTGTTGATATTACAATAAAAAAATATACCGAAACCTATCTAAAGCTATCCGAGCTAATTGCTTAAAGAGGCAACAACAATACACAGAGAAAATCTGCAACTCGTATAAAGACGTTTTAAAGGGGTATGGTTTGGTGGTGTAGGGTTCAAGATCTGATATTGAGATCCTGAGTTCGAATCCAGAGAATACGTTTCTTGTAAGAGTCTGAGACATCCGGGGTTTTACCTATTCCGCTTAAACCCGGAAGGGGTAATTTAACGGCGAGGTTTCCAACGATTCCAAAAAAAACTACGCGAGGTCCCAATCATTCATCTGATTTTTGTGATAAAAATGAAACAAACTAAAATTTAAATTTAAATTTCTCTCTCTTTCACATGGGGGGACATGAAGACACAAGAAGCTCTAAAAGACAGACAATGCCAATGTCTATTATTTCTCACAAGACTAAGAAAAAATAACCACAAAATGATGCAATTGAAAACACAAACAAAGAGAAAAACAAACAACTTGGTGGGTCCTTAAACAAAGACCTCTTTGTTTGTCATCAACTATTGAAAGATAATAAATTTCAAAGATACTTTGTAAATACCGATTCCCCAATGCAATGCAAAAGAAAAAAAAAGTCATCTTTTTTGAAGGATTGATTTAGAGAATCTAATGTAAACAAGTGTGCCACACAAATATTATTCTATTAAAAAGACTTAGGCCACCTTAAATAAAGTTGAAACATTAGTATATTATAGGGTGAAATAAAAGAAGTGGGGGAATTTATAGGGCGGTCTCGAGTTATCTTAAATTTTGGGATCCTGAACAAGTTCTTAAGATGCGTCTCTATCGATAAATAATAAAAATTATAAAATCATAGTATATAATTTTGGGTCAAATTTTAGAGGCCGCCCAGTTGTTCGTGTAGACTGTTTAAGGCAGCTTCTAGATTTAATTAATCAATAAGTTTATTGATAATGCTCAAAAGTTTTCTGAATTTGCCCAAAAGAAAAGTCAAAAATTACCAACATTTTACTTTCTATTATTTTCTTTCATTTTCTAGGCAACCAAATGGTGCTGCAATTGATTGCACCACCCACATACGTTTCATGAATTATAACCTTAAGCAATAACAAAGACATCACAAAACAGAATTTTTTTTTTTTTTTTTTTATCACACGATAGATTGACATTCCAAGAAAAATTATTTCAATCAATGAAATTAATCAATTAACAATTCAGATTCAATTAACCATCATCTGGCTGTCATCAGAAAACAAAAAAATTAAATCAAACATAAATATGCAATGAAATTAAATTAAATCAATACAAATCAAATAATCAGCATAACATAAAATCAAAAAAAAAAAAAATTAAAAAACATATTAATTAATTGTCACCTTGAACAAGTTACTCAGAGATCGAGGCTTGGATTCTTGATCACCATCAACTTTTTCATCTTCAACAATCTCCTTATTAATAACTTCATTATTATTATTATTACCAGCTGCAGCCTCATCTTCAGACTTTTTAATCTTCTCATCACCTTCTTCATCAACAACAACAACATCCTTTGCTTCAGTAGTGGTAGCACAATCACCTGCAGCGGCAGCCTCCTCCGGTGCCGGCGCCGGCGCCTCTCCCTCTTCACCCTTCAATACCTTTGGCTTCGTTGCACAAGCCCCCATATTGATTTTTCTTTTTTTTTTCTATCGACAAAAATTTTATATATGTGATTTATAGAGAGAGAGTTTCTAAATTCTCTCTTAACAAAAATTATTAATGATTTTTTTATTTTGGACGGGAGGTTTGATTAGAGAAAGGGCGATAATATATATGATTTATATAGGGAAGAAGAAGAGGCGGAGGAGTTTAAACTATAAAGGGTGTCAATTAGTTGTTTCTGACATTCGTTCTATGGGGAGAGAAAGATCTGTCGATAATACAATCAGATCGTTTCAAGTATGCATCCACACGGTTCGGTTACGATTGAAAATAATAATCGAATCTAAATTTTCGGTTTTGACCGAACCATAGAAATACGGTTCGGTTACGAATTGGTTAAAATCGAAATCATAAACCTTAATTGTAATCGAACCGAACCATTTGGTTACAGTTGAATGATATTTTTATTTATTTATTTTTTAAAAAAAATGTTAAAAATTATTAAAAAAATTTGGTTCGACCATTGGTTAGAAATGCACCAACCGCAACATGACCGAACCCATTTGATTCGGTTGCGATTTACGGTTCGATTTATTAAAGGTTTGGTTGGTCAACGATTCAGCTGCGATTCAGTTATGGTTTGAAATAGCAACCGTGTCCATGTCTAATTGGAAGTTTGTTTAAAAAATGTTTTTTGTTTTTTCAAATTTTGTTACATATAATAATATTAGAACTATTTATTTTTGAATGGTTGTTATAATTCTATATATATATTTATAATATGAAATCTATTGGAAAATTAAATAAATATATTTATAGTATTATATTGTTTACACTTAATTTGGGGATATTCAGTTAATGTGTTCTTACAAGGATTTGAACAATCAGTAAAAGCACAACAAAAAAATGAAATCCAGAATCAGCATCTGCTATTGAGCCCCTGATATGATGCTTCAGACCCTGATGAGTTGATTCAGATCCTGATGAGCAGAGCGGACCCTGATGAGCGGACCCACACGAGCAGACACTGACGAGTAGAGTCAGACCCTGGTGAGCAGACCCACACGAACAGACCCTGACGAGTAGAGTCAGACCCTGGTGAGCAGGCCCTGAAGAGCGGACCCTGAGGAGCGGACCCTGAAGAGCGGACCCTGAAGAGCGGACCCTGATGATGAAGGTGTTTCAGACCTTGAAATCAGCCCCTGACGATCCAGAAATCAAATTAGAACCGATCCAGCAAACAAGATATGACCCAATGCTTCACTATTCCGAGGCTTGTTGATGCGACAACAATCTCCTTAAAATAAATTCGTCCCCTACCGAAGGTGCAGTAGAACGTGAGACGTTTGTTTCCCAGGATGCAACGAAAATAAACAAGTATGGGCACCACCAAACTTGTTTCCAACGAACCACAAAGTGTTCGAACTCTTCCAACAAAAACAAAGAAAATCCGAGGAAAAATGATTTTTCTTAAAATGAAAACTGTGTTTCTTTTGTCTTGTGTTTCTATTTGTCTCAAAAACGAAAATACTGCCCCCTTTAAAAAGAAATAAACATGCCAATTAAATCACATTAGTGAGAGACCTTTCATTTGCAGTAACCACCAAGTTAATTAATAGAATTAATTTAACTGTTATGGAACTTCAAAAGGCTTGGAAAAATAAAGAGACAGGCTTGCAAAAATTGGCTGGGCCGGGCCCGCACAATTTTGTCCGACATTCGTGTACGCATGACGCGCGAGTGCACACGAGTCAGGCCTGATCAGATTTTGATTTGCACCTCATCTGCGCGCGCACGTAGAGAGAGCCTCTATCCTTATAACACTTACCCATCTACATATGAGCAATTATATATAAGCACAATTTCTCTCTATTAGCTTTCTCATGTCGGACAAGCTCATTTCTCCTTATTTTCCAACACCAATGGGTGAACTTTGAGTAACAATTTCTCATTCACCCAAGCACCATTTTAAGCATATGAATATACCATTTCGAACTACTCACGGAGGAGTATCCGAATCACTCAAAAACAACCACTAACACGAAGTGGACCATGCTTAAAATTGTACCTCAAAATGCTTACTTGTGAGCATTTTCCAACAATCCCCCACATGAATGAAATTGGCGAAAAACCGTCAAATAAAATTATTTTATAGAAATATTTTATTTTGATCTTGAAGAGTTCAACGGTCCAACACCTGCATAGGATAGGTAGGCCTCAGCCTTTGAACCTTCCCTTGTGAAAATACATCTCCTTTACTGGCTGACAGTGGACACGATGTCATTGAACTGTACTGCCGTTCATGTAAATGAAAAACATATATCACACAGATGTTTTACCTAACACATCAGAGTTCTCATTATTATGTTCATTTTGGCCATGAACATCTACATGGTTCTGCAAGAGTTTCTAAGAATTGAGCCCAATACAATTCCCTTTGAAGCGGCCCCACTTCTCTCTCACATGGGTGATTTCTTATTTAAGAGTATCTCGTAATACTCTACTCGGATTCCCGACGCATAAGAATCGTTAAAAGCCTTTGTTTAACCTCTATCCATACGAGCATCACTGTTTCATTTCACCATAGGAATGGACTAGAGGGTAACCCCCACAGTGAACCAATTATGTCTTTTATGAGTAGGTTGTCCCATTGAACCTAGATCTTGGGATCTCCAGTCAACAAGGTTGGGTTTTCCTTCGTAATAAAAATTTATCTAATGGGATTTAGTCCCATTCCCCTCGATGATTTCACAACTAACTCTTTGTTTAACCCTTTGGTTAGCGGATCCGCAATGTTATCCTTTGACTTTATATAGTCAATCGAAATAACTCCAGTAGAGAGTAATTGTCTAACGATATTGTGTCTACGCCGAATATGTCTAGACTTACCATTATACATATTGTTATGTGCCCTTCCAATTGCATATTGACTATCGCAATGAATGCAAATTGCTGGCACTGGCTTAGGCCAACTTGGAATATCCTCTAAAAAATTTCGCAGCCATTCTGCTTCTTCAACACACTTATTTAATGCAATGAATTGTGATTCCATTGTAGATCTAGCTATCACAGTCTGTTTGGAGGATTTCCATGATATAGCTGCACCTGCTAGTGTAAACACATAGCCACTGGTAAACTTTGAGTCTTTCATATCAGATATCCAGTTTGCATCACTGTATCCTTCGATTACGACTGGATATCTATGATAGTGCAACCCATAATTACGAGTAAAACGTAAATACCTGAGTATTCTTACTATTGCTTTCCAGTGATCAACCCTTGGATTACTCGTATATTTGCTGAGCTTGTTAACTGTACAGGCTATATCAGGCCTTGTACAACTCGATAAATACATCAGACTCCCGATCACTCTAGAGTATTCTACTTGAGATATACTCTCTCCCCTATTCTTTGATAAATGCATACTCACATCTAAAGGAGTTTTAGCCACAGCAGAATCATCGTTGTTGAATTTACCAAGAATTTTATCCACATAGTGCGACTGATCAAGAATAAGTCCATTTGGACTTCTCGAGATATTTATTCCCAGAATGACATCTGCTAGACCCATGTCTTTCATGTCAAACTTAGATTTCAGCATATTCTTGGTAGATTTCACCATTTTAACATTACTCATAACAATAAATTTGTCATCAACGTAGAGACATAAAATGACATAGCCAACTTCTTAACTCCTTAATTCTTTTATTCAGTTGGTTCTCAACTTCATTCTTATAGAGAACAAATTTCTCTATAGCTTCGTCCTTGCTTTTCATCAAATACGCATAGCAAAATCTCGTGCAATCATCAATAAAGGTAATAAAATATTTATTACCGCCTCTCGATTGTATTGAATTAAAATCACATACATCGGTATGAATTAGATCAAGTGGTTCAGAGTTTCTTTCAGTACTATGAAAGGATGATCTAGTTAGTTTTGCCTCAACATAAGTATCACACTTGTGTCTGTTATCAATTTTAAAATTGGGAATGTGATTCATGTTAATTAATTTTCGCAATGAATTAAAATTAACATGTCCTAATCTACCATGTCATAGATTAGAGTACTCAACAATATAAGCAGATGAACTAGCTTTATTGATATTCTTGGGTTTAACAACCATTACATTGAGCTTAAATAGCCCATCGGTTACATACCTTTTTCCCACATACATTCCATTTTTGGTCAAAACTACTTTATCAGACTCAAACACCATTCGGAATCTGTGCTTGTTCAGAAGCGATCCAGACACAAGATTCTTCCGTATTTCTGGTACATACAGAACGTTGTTCAAAGTCAACTCTTTCACATAGGTCATCTTCAGAATCACCTTTCATTGACCTTCAATCTCAGATGTTGCTGAATTTCCCATGTATATTTTTTCCCCATTACCAGTAGGCTCAAATGAAAAAAACATGCTATTGTCCGAGCACACATGTCGAGTGGCATCAGTGTCAATCCACCACTCTCTTGGGTTAGAACCCACCAGATTCACCTCAGAAACCACATTATAAAGGTTAATGTCTGAAACATCTTGAGTCATGTGTTCCATCACATTAGCCTCTTGGTTCTTTTTCTTCTTCGGCAGTCTGCACGCAGAAGATTTGTGACCCATTTTGTCATAGTTGAAGCATTTTCCTTGAAATTTGGATTTCTTAGAAATTCCTCCTTTAGGGCCCATCTTTGACCCTTTGTTCTTGAGGTTCTTGTTCTTATAGCCATGTTCAACAACATTTGCTTTGGCCTCATGAGTTATCCCTCTCTTGTCAGATACTATGTTATCTTCTTCAATTCTAAGCTTAAGAACCAAGTCTTCAATGCTCATTTCTTTTCGCTTATGTTTTAGATAGTTCTTGAAATCTTTCTAACCAGGTGGTAGTTTCTCAATCATCGAGGCTACTTGGAAGGTTTCACTTAAAACCATCCCCTCAGCATGAATTTCTGCTAGAATAATCTGCAGTTCTTGTACTTGGCTTAACACAGTTTTGGAGTCAACCATCTTAAAATCTAGGAAGCGGCTTACGACAAAATTCTTAGTACCGGCATCCTCAGTTTTATATTTTCGATCTAAGGATTCCCAAAGCTCCTTAGCTGTTTTCATTCCGGCGTACACACTGTACAAGGAATCACTAAGCCCATTCAGCACATAATTCCGACATAGGAATTCAGAATGTTTCCAAGCATCGATGGCACCGATCACTTGAATATCAATCTCACCCTCTTTGGGTATATGAGCATCTTCCTTTAGGAACCTCGCAAGGTTTAACGTGGTCAAGTAGAAAAACATTTTAAGCATATGAATATACCATTTCGGGAGATATCTATCCACATATCCATATATTTATAGATAATTAATCTAAATGGAAAACTGTTTGGAGGGCCATTGAATTACTTGATGGTTAATTAAATATCGTGTGGAAATTCCATATTAAATGGTAGGGGTGATCACGGTGTCGGGTCAAACTGCAACCCGACTCGAACCGCACCAACCCGAACCGTACCGCGCTATTTGAAAAAAAATTAAAAATGATTTCGGGTCAATCGACGGTGTGCGGTTTTGACCCAACCGCGACCCGAACCGCCCAAAACCGTAAATTTTGACTCAAACCGCGACCCGAACCGCCTAAACCGCCGACCTGCCTTCAAATTAGATATTATTTTATATTTTTCTTCTTTTTTAACCATGAAATTTAAAATATTTAATGATCATATGACAATATGCAATATATAAATGAAAGTTATGTATTTTTTCTCTTCAATTATTATGTGAAAACACACAAAATTTCCTTTAAAAAAATATATAATCCAAACCGCCGACCTGAACCGCCCAAACCGCTAACCCAAATCGCCGCGGTTTTCCTTATCAAATTTGCGGTTTCGGTTTCTAATTTCCAAGCCGTCAACTTGCGCGGTTTGATGTGAAAAACGAAAAAAACCAACCCGAACCGCACCACGAACACCCCTATTAAATGGCTATACCATATAATGACTAATACCATATTAAAATTAAAATACTTATTTTATATTTTTAAACTAAAGTGAAATATGACATGTCAAATATTGATACTAATAAAATTAATAATAAGTAATAAATAATAAAATTAATTAATACATTACATGACATTCTAGGGGTGTCTACAGATCTGGTTTGGTTCCGAACCGGTCGGTTCCCGGTTCCACACTTATGTGGAATCGAAACCGAAACCGAACTGAACGGTTCCGATTAGGTTCCGGTTTTCTTTTTTCTTTTTAATTTTAATAATGATTTAAAAAAAATTAAACGGTTCCACTGTAGAACGGTTGGAACCGAACGGTTCCAACGGTTCCGGTTCGAACAGCTGGAACCATTCGGTTCTAGCGGTTCGATTTCGGTTCGGTTAGGATCCTAACCGAAATATTACGATTCCGGTTCCGGAGCCGGAACCGGTTGGAACCGTGACCGGGTCTATAACATTCTACAATTCATTATATAGAGTGAAATACAAAATATTAAATACTATAGTATTATAGTATATTATCACTACAAAAATCTTAGAATATAACTAAAAATAAAAAAATTTAGAAGATGGTGGCGATATTATATTATTATTAATGTCTAAAATAATAATTTACCAACATCATGTCACGTGTTCCTTTCCATTTGATAATGTATCCTTTTTTCTAGTGGCGAAGGGTAGACTAAAATTATTAATTAATATCTCGATAACTCCTAAGGATAATCCATATCACGATACATAAGGAAAAGACATGCAAAGATAGACTCACTAAAACTAAAAAAAATGAATTCAAAAAATTGTGTTTTTTTTGAAGAAAAATTGCATTTTAATTCTTTTAATTCTTTTAAATATCAGCCTTTTTTTTTGGTCCAAGGTAAAATTGTTCGTCTTCATCTACGATATAGTTGTACTATATAGTATACCAATTACTTATAACATTTAAATTAGTGAAATTACGTAGCCTATTAATTAAATTATGTAGTATAATAATTTACTATTAATTAAACCATCAAGTATAAAATTTATTTATCTATAATAATATGTTGACAAATTTCGAATTTCACATAGTCGTCTTTTGTGTTTGTGGAGCCCATTACCCATTTATTTTAACTTTTCAAAATTCAAACAATATTCTGATTTCGGCTGAATAATGGATAAATATCCAAACCCATCTAATATCCATCCTATATCCAATTGGATATTTAAAAAAAATTATTCATAATTAGATCCATCATATTTTGGAAGGAACTTTTGAGGACATACGGTATAAATTTCGGAAATTAATTGAGGTGCGTGTAAATTGATCCGGATATCCCGATTATTAAAAAATAATAATCATATTTTAGATGGACATGATCAAATCCAATAGAATTGGATATCTTGAATATCTATGGGCATGAATAAATTTGCCATCCCTATATGAAATATGTGACAGCTACTGAGATGGTTTTTTAGGCTATGGAATTCCAAAACATACGATCTAATTAAAATGAGGAAGGTGATGAGACGGTTAATTAGGGTTCTAGTTGAATAAGTGTACGGACTAAATTTGGGCAAATGGTAAAATCGTCTATTCACCTCGGGCCGAATACTAATTAAAACCCAAATACTTAACAACATCCAGCCCTCAAGACTTAAACTATTCTCAACCGAAGCCCAATTCCTTCAAACGGCCAATTCATGGGCCAAGGTTGGACCAAATGACTGAACACTTCTCAGGCCCATATACAAGGAGAAGCCAAATAAACAACCTCTTGACTTCCCCAGCTGCCAAACCCAAGAAACGTCTTTTTCATAATCAATTACCCCCACGTGATTAACTATTTTATCACCGAAAAGTTAAGCATTTAAGCATAGTAATGGGACCCATGTCATAAATATGGAGTTCTGTAAAAAGGGCAGAATTCAGAGATACGGAGGATCGAAGTTTGAGCATTCTAACTAGAGCTCCCAATGCATATCACCCTCCAAATACCAACCCACCACCCTCACGGCAGTCAACGGAGGTTAAGGTAACTTCAAACCTTGTTCTTCTATCGCTTTTTGCTCGTCTTTGCCACTGACTTGAGCGTCGAAGTGCCTACGGCATCCACCACACCGGTGGGTAAAAACTCCCCACTCACTCTACCTTTATTTTACGGGATCGCTAGTGCCTCATCATACGAATTCTCGATTGTGGACAAGAGGCGAAATCCAGCGTCCATAATTTGGCGCCCACCGTGGAGTATTAAGCGAAGATCTCTCAGTCTACGACTCTTTCACCACAATCACTCATGGTTTCTGGCAGCAAGCAGACACCAGATCTTAAGATCGCGTAATTAGTCGTTCTACAAGAACATTTTAGAGCGTTGGAAGAAGAAAATATTGACATGCGAAGTTCTAATGCAGATATTCAGAAGCAATTAGAACAAATCTCCCCAACCCCCTGCAACGAGAAAACCTCGATCATCCCAGTAATTCTAACATTCAGACCAATCTCTTGGGAGCGTTCAACGATGTGGCGAGCGATAATCTGTCACCAGACAACCATACACAAAGCCTCGAGGATGGTCACCATAACTTTTCAGCCGACGGAGCACAACAAGTCGCCTCGTCAATATGGAAGGAAATGAAAGAGTTCAAAGAAGTAATTTTATCCAGCCTACCAGAAGTCAGGCTTCCAATAAGAAAAAGCCGAGCTAGAATAATTTTAGATACACATTTCTTGGAGACCATTACTTCCATCGAACTCCCAATGAAATTCGGCCCTCTAGATATGAAGTTATATGATGGATTTGCGGACCCAGACGACCATGTGATCCACTATAAATACAAGATGATATCTACAGGTCTGGCTCCACACCAATAAGAAACTGGGATATGCATATGATTTGGAGAGAGGTTGGCAGACCCTGCACTCACTTGGTGTTGGGATGTATGCCCTAGAGCTACATGAAATGTAAACGACTTTAAATGTTTTGAAATATAATGATGCATTATTCACTTATCAAAATGTTTGTTTAATTTTCGCGTATTATAAATTATCTTGATTACCTTAGATTACTTATGTGCCTTCAGACTTAGTGTATGAGTGTCATACACAAGAGGATTTAAGTCTGAAGTTAGTAATCTTAAACAGTCCATAGAGAGCAAACAAAGCGGGTACTTTATTTGTGGTTTATCTATAGCTGCGGTCCATTTTATATTTGTATGGTGACCTTGATCCGAGATCGTCCATGTAGAGACATGAGAATAGAGGCACCTTGTATGATGTGATCATATAAGACGGGACCTAGATGAAAATGACAGTCTTATAATATCCGTTAAACAAAGAAAGTCATTTCGATCTACTAGATGATCATATATGGATTGATTTTAATCCTGAGTGTACTACGAACTCCTGCATGACAGACTATGTCCTTTGATTTACAAAGGTGAGGTTGGTGTAGCAGTCTCGACTAATAGCTACGTACTTTGGGGGCATGGTCTGTTGTGTAGCTGAGAACGTTTTACATAAATATGGAGTTCACTCATTCTTGCGAGAAGTAGAGAAGTATCTTTTTTAAGGGTTGGTTCGGTACTTGAACGGTTAGAGCGCTCAAGTCTTTCTATTACGAATAGAAAGATTAAAATTCATAATCATTATGAATAAATCGTTCATTAGAGAATCAATGGTACTTAAGGTAAAAATAATTAGAGGGGTATAACGGACATTATGACCCAGCTCTAATTACGAGATACTCATGGAGGGTTAATCTATATGTAGTGACTATATCGATGAACACCGACTTGGTTCGACTTAATATATCATCTGCGGTAACGAGAGTGCAACTTCGGGTTTTTAGTGGAATAACCCGGAGTTAATAATTCGGAATAATTAATTAAGAGCTTAATTAATATTTCGAGATTATTGGAGCTCGGAACCGTAGGTCCATTTGGTCCCCGTGCTAGCTCGATCTACTATAGCGGATTTAGTATAATTGGATAGTCCAATTATATACTCACAAATGTATAAATATTATTAATGTGATTAATAATATTTTATGTCACACTTGAAACTATGTGTTAAAAGTTTAATATATAGTTTTTGTAATTATATGATAATTAAACACTTGACATTTAATTATATATGATATAATTAAATAAAAGGTTAATTGTGTAAATTCCAAATTTTGGGTTTTGGAAACCCTTGGACTTTATTTGGAAGTTACATCTCTTTTAATAGGAATTAATCTTTTTATTTTGTAACATCCTTTCCATTATGGAAAGTTAATGTTGATGTTACAAAAATTCCTATTTTCTTATGCCATGGCCGATTATTACAAGGGGTAAAAGGGGGAAGGGTTTTGTGTTTTTTGAAAATTACAAACCCTAAGTATATAAAAAAAAATATGATTTTTCTTTTGGAGCGAATTC
This sequence comes from Zanthoxylum bungeanum, assembly GCA_019454045.1. Taxonomy (NCBI): domain Eukaryota; kingdom Viridiplantae; phylum Streptophyta; class Magnoliopsida; order Sapindales; family Rutaceae; genus Zanthoxylum; species Zanthoxylum bungeanum. The sequence continues at coordinate 89,054 of SKCR01038108.1, forward strand.
ATTCTTGAACCCTAGCCACTTTTCTTCTTCTTCCTTATTCTCTCAAAAGTTGAGAAAAACATAACTAAGAAAAGAAGAAAATTAAAATCAAAACACAAGTGTGACTTTAATCTCTAAATAGTTTATGGATTGTTTATGTGAGTCTTGCCCACACAAGTTTTCGTTGGTAATGAGATATAGTTCGAAAGACTTTGTGGTGTCGAACAAATCTTCATCTTCATCTCTTTCTTGTGGTTCACGGCAGTGAGCATTATTTTTGCTCATTGTCGGCTCTTTACTTGGTGAAACGGAACTGAGTTTGGTTTTGTTTTAATCTAATTTTTTTGGGAATATTTTATGGTGTTTTGGGGCTGTGTTGGGGCTGTTTTCAAGTGAAAAATCAGAATCAAAACACAGCCACTATCTGCGCTTTTCAGGGGTTGTTTCGGCAGTGTACTGTGAGCGTATCGGGTCCAAAATAGTCCAATTTTTATCCGGTTGTTCGGGGCTGTTTCAGGGCTAGAATTTTGTCTAAAACTGAAGTAAAATTTCAGTGGTGGTGGAAATAACTTTCGGCCAGGACAAGGGAAGGACATAAAATTTTTCAAGTCCGATATGTGTGCCTAAACCGTTTCCGCTGCGTAAGGAAAGCGTTTCCTACAATTGGCATCGAGAGCAAGGTTGAAAAGTGTTCTTAACCCTTCTCTTTTTCATTTAAAGTTATTGTTTTAATATGTTTATATGAGTTATAAATATTGATTTGCATGTTTAGATGAGTAGGCACAAAATAATATTCATATGATGAATGGTTATTGTTTTTCATGTGATGAATGAATTTTGTATTGGTCGTAAATTTTTCCGGCTCTTATTTTAATGTTGGTTTTGTTTTTGGGATGTAAGGCCATAATTCCATTGTTTACAATTGTTGTACTTTTATTTTCCAATGTAAATTTTCAATTGTTGTAATTTTGGAGCACCGAAATCGCAAAAGGAGCCAACACCACCTTGGAGCGTGATTTGAAGACCAAGGGATGCCTTGGGTATTTTTTGTACTAATTAGATTAGTACAGGGAAAAATAAGAGGCCAGTCAATGCAAAATAATTTTGTATATTATATGTATGTTTAATTCGAATTGTTTGAATAATATGTCATATAGCTTAGAGTGTCTACTCTTGCATTTCACATGTCATAACATGGTTTAGATGCATTATCATTATAGACATGAAATATGATTTTATGTAATTTTAAATGTTTAAATTAGAATATGATATGCATGGAGAAAACAATTAATTGTATTAATTTTTTTTAAGGATTAAAATTTGAATTCTTATATATTGGGCTTAATTAGTGCATAATAAATTCCATTGGTATATAGGATGGAAACCTGGACATAAATTTCATAGCCGAATCTGAATGGACGGTAATATGGTATGCACTTGGGATACATTTCCAAGTACCATTGGATTTTATAACGTACTAAGATTGATTAAATATTTTAATATAAATCTTGACCATTTTAGAATTCTAATTTTTTAAACCTATTAGTGTTCTAGTATTTTAAAAGTTAAAATATAATAGGTCACTGATATCACTCTAATTAAATTAGTTTAATTGAGTAATACAATTAGTAGAGACTAATGGAAATTAGTGATGTAATTTTTAAGAGTTAAAATTGGTTAGGTCACTAATAGTGTACTAGTGTTAATAAAAGTTATGATTTAGCCGCCATAAATTTATTCACACTAGTTAAATTAAAATATTACATATTTTATAAATAGAAACCTTAAACTTAAAATAGTGAGTGGGACATGGATATACGACAGTATATCTCGCGATCTCAGTTGTTAGTCCAAAAATATGAGATTCAAAAGGCGCCTCGAGACAGTTTTATTTTCGTCCCCTATGGATGGTGTCCATTTTGGGTCAATATCAGGTTTGGATTTCAAAAATATAGGGATTCTAGATGTATCTTGTGAACTGACCAACCCTACGGCGGCACTTCACTTGTTAAGTCGAAGAATCCCGAAACGGCGGGTCACACTCACAAAGGAAAAATTAACTGTTAATAAAATTCCTTGATCGAATCAAACGGTAGTTGTTTAATATAGGAATAAGAGTTATTCCCGCATATATTAATCGACTGAGATTGACTCTATCTATCATGTAAGTACTTGACCTACCCTACGGCGGCACTTACTTGTGGGATGATAGATTTCCGTGGCATAGTAATTCTCTTAGGTTTCCAATTCGTTATTCATGGTTCATGCATCATGTTTAATTTTATGCCAAAATTGTTTGATGATTTTAATAGGCAATGAATTAATGTTAAATGCATGTTTATTTTATTTTTCAGCCATGGTTTCTCCAATTATTTCCATACTATCAAATGATAAATTAACGGGAGAAAACTATGTTAAATGGAAAAGTAACTTGAATGATATCCTGGTTTGCAAAGACCTAAAGTTTGTCATAACGGATGAGTGTCCTCCCGAGCCGGCCAGAAATACTGGCCAAACTGTGCGCGATGCCTACCAAAAATGGGTCACAGCTAATAAGAAAGCCCGCTGCTACTTACTAGCAGGGATGTCTGAGGTTCTTGTTGCAAAGCATGAACCTATGGCTTCAGTATAACATCTTAGATGATGGAGTCATTGCAGGGCATGTTCGGGCAGCCTTCGGAGCGTCAACGTCATGAGGCCATGGTCTCAGCGATACCTCTGGGATGAAGGATGAGACATCAGTCCGAGAGCACATCTTACAGATGATGACCTGTATCAACACTACTGAAACCCATAGAGCTCGTATTGACGAGTGTAGCTAGGTGACCATGATAATGGAAACTCTTCTGAAGAGTTTCGTGCAGTTTAAAAGCAACTATGTTATGAACAAGTTGACTTTGACGTTGACCCAGCTGCTTAATGAGCTCACCTATATGAGTCTATGCTTGTGGATCCTCGTAAGTCCAGTACTGAGGCAAATGTTTCCAAGTCTTTAAAATCTGCAAAGATGAAGAAAAAAGGAACTGGGAATGCTAAGGCTAATGGTACAACTACTTGATATAAGTAAACACCTTATTAAATGTGACTTTACTATGATAGTTGGGACAATAGATGTTGTTTCAGTGAAACAGTGATAGTTATCAGTTTTCAATTTTCAAATAAAAGTTATTTGAATTTAAATAAAGTGTTATTTATTCATATTTTCTCACAGAAATTTGATTTATGTTTCAAAACTATTGCATGATGGTTTCCATTTTATCTAATAATAATAGTTATTATTTCAAAATGGATTACTTATATGCAAAGGAAATTAGGAGATAACTTATATTAAGATTGTTAACATATAACCCACTGCTCAACGCTGAAATATTTAAGGTTGAGAAACCTAAAACTAAACGGCAAAAGATTTCTCACGATGACACATATCTATAGCATCTTAGACTTGGTCATATCAACCTTGACCAGATAGACAGATTGATAAAGAACGGAGCCTTAAACCAGTTAAAGCTCGAAACTTTACCAGTCTTCGAATCCTGTTTATAAGGAAAAATGACCAAGAGACCTTTTACTGGAAAAGGTATAAGAGCTGGTCAACCACTTGAGCTAATACATTCAAACGTTTGTGGACCGATGAATGTAAGAGCCCGAGGTGTTATGAATATTTCGTCATATTCATTGACGACTATTCCAGATATGGGTATGTTTACCTAATGCAGCACAAGTCAGATACTTTTAAAAAGTTCAAAGAGTATCGTGCTGAGGTTGAGAACCAGTTGGGTAAAACAATCAAGACTCTACGATCAGATCATGGAGGAGAATACATTGACAGAGATTTTGAGGAATTCTTAGTTGAGCATGAGATAGTATCCCAGCTCACAGCACCTGGAATACCACAGCAAAATGGTATTGCGGAGAGGAGAAATCGGACCCTACTAGACATGATGAGATCTATGTTTAGTTATAGCTCACTACCTAGTTCATTCTGGGGATATGCACTAAAAACTGCAATGCATATCCTTAATATAGTTCCATCTAAGTCTATTCCTAAGCCTTATTTAGAGTTGTGGAATGGTCATAAAACTAGTTTACGACATTTCCGCTTATAGGGGTGTCCAACGCATGTGCTGAAGAATAAGACTACAAAGTTGGAGCCACGTTATCAGGTGTGCCTATTTGTAGGCTGTCCAAAGGAGACTATGGGTGGATTCTTCTATAGTCCTGATGATAACAAAGTGTTTGTATCGATAAATGCTACGTTTCTAGAGGAGGACTATATGAGGGAGTTCAAGCCTCGAAGTAAAGTGTTACTCGATGAGTTACTTGATGGTTCGACCAGCACACCAGCGTCAAAGACAATTGACAAATACATAGAACCTTCGACATCTGAGCTTCAGATGTAAGTTAGTCCGAATGATCTACCACCTAGACGCAGTGGGAGGGTTGTACGACAACCTGATCGCTATCTTGGGGTTGGAGAGGCACAAGTTGTCGCATCCAACGATGGTATAGATGATCCATTGACCTATCATAGTGCAATGGATGATTCTGACAAAGAGTAATGACTCAAAGCCATTAACCTAGAGATGGAGTCAATGTACTTCAACTCAGTCTAGGAACTTGTAGACCAACCTGATGGGGTGAAACCCATAGGTTGCAAGTGGATCTACAAGAGAAAGATGAGAGCAGATGAGAAGGTACAGACCTTCAAGGCTAGGCTAGTGGCCAAGGGTTATACCCAGAAAGAGGGAGTTGACTATGAGGAAAATTTCTTACCAGTAGCCATGCTCAAATCCATCAGCACTCTTCTATCCATTGCTGCATATTATGACTATGAAATTTGGAAAATGGACGTCAAGACTGCATTCTTGAATGGAAATCTTGATGAGAGTATCTATATGGTACAACCAGAGGGGTTCATAGCCCAATGTTAAGAGCAAAAGGTTTGCAAGTGACCGGCGTAAACACACACGTATAACACAAGCGCACGTATTGTTCAAGTAGTATAAAAATATCGATCCCACGAGGACTTAATATCTAATCTATTAATTTTATGAGGTCAAATGATTACTAGTATCTAACAGGTTGTTTGATTGATTTGAAATGGTGACGATTTTAAATTTAAAAACAAGTAAATAAAATTGTTCGAAAGTAGGTTTTAAGAAAATTCAATATTAAAAACTATCTAGGGTTGTGATTTCTTCCAATATCATTTTAAAGATGAAGTGGTTATCTTAAAGTTGGGTAATATATTGATTTATTAACCTGGAACACTAATTATGTGTAAGCCTCTGTCGATGGTCAGACACAAATACCCAGTTTAACCCAATTGAACCATATGTCTATGTCACCCAAATTATCTGGATTCATTAAGTTTAAGTTCCAATTATGGCTACCCCCGCCCGACATGTATATGTCTATCCTGTAAAGAAACTATTAAAGGGTTATTATCCTCAAGGAAGATCGTGGACTATTGAGTCTAAGGTCTTAAACTTAAAATCCCTATGTCTAGTTCATTTTAAGTTTCCCAGTTCAATTTTATTAATGGCCAGTTAATGAAAAAAGCATTAAGATTAAGACTCAATAAATAAATCTTTATATTACCCAAGCTATAATCTAACCCCTTATAAACCGGGGTGATATTGGATTTCATCACAACCCCAGATAACTGGCTTAGTTACGACACATATTACGGGTAGTAAAAAAAACTTAAATAAAATAAAAGACATAAAGTAAAATACTGAAAATTAAATACTGAAAATTAAATGCTGAAAAGTAAAAAGTAAAGTAAATGAAAGTAAATGCTGAAGTAAATGCTGAAAGTAAATGCTGGAAAGTAAATGCTGAAAAAATGCTGGAAAGTAAATGCTGAAAGTAAATTGCTGAAAAGTAAAAGCTGAAAGTAATTGTTGAAAAGTAAATGCCGAAAAGTAAAAGCTGAAAGTAAATTGCTGAAAAGTAAATGCTGAAAGTAAATTGCTGAAAAGTAAAAACTGAAAATTAAAGAAAGAAAAGTATTGTGCGTAAAAATAAATTGCGGAAAGTAAAAACTGAAAAGTAAAGAAAAGAAAGTGCGAAAGCGGAAATTAATTACTAAAAGCTATAAATAAACAAACAAGATATAATCTTCTTAGTATTCCTAAGGAATGCCTTAGAAGAAAGTATGAATTTTACAAATGAAATGGCTTGGTATTTATAGGCAAAATTTTGCCTCCATTAAATCATCCACCAAATCAATTATTAATGCTCCACTAATTGCTCCACCAAATCCATTATTAATTGCTCCACTAATCTCTTATCATGTTTGGTGATGATTTGATAATTTTTATTATTTATTTATTAATTTATTTTTTTGCTTTGAAAATGATTGAAAGTGACTTTAATAATTACACACAACACACTTCTGGATGGTTCATCAATTTAGGGCATGAAATCTTCAGAATTCGAAATTATTTTGTCTTTCAAGCTTTATATCGTTGAGTCTTCTTTAATCTGGAACTTGAATCAGGTCAATCCGATATCGGAGTAAAAAGTTATGCCCAAAAACGACAGATGCACAAAACTGGAATTTCCAAAACTACACTTCGTTAAAACGCCCTTTCAAGTTTCCAATCTCCAAAATTAATATATCAGGTCCAATTTTTGCCCTTATTTGACCCATATTTCGTCCTAAATGATTTCATTAAGTCCCAATATTATTTTATCTGTAAAATAAAGTAAAACATATCAAAACGTTCATCAAACCCGAGAAACTAAACAAAATATTAAGTAAAAGGGGCGGTAAATATTGATATATTTTCCGCTCATCACACCCACAAACCTAACATTTTGTTAGTCCTCGAGCAAAACAACAAAATAAAATACAAGAAACAATTAAAATTAAACTAAGCCACTTTCGTAGGGATCACGGTTGCATTTAGCATATGCAACAAGTCTTTAAACCCCTAGGTGTCCCTAGTGGACGAGTTATAGTCTCGTGAGGGCTTACAGCAATGATACCCACAAACATTTTGTAAAAGTAAAAAGGTAGTGAAACTAATGCACACAAAAGCAAAAAGACAAGCGAAAAGAGAATAAAGAAGTTAGTGACTAATTAGGTGAAACTTCTACTCAAAGTTACTAGTTGTTTTGTTTCTTTTTAAATTACTGAATAAGTAAATTCTCCGATTATATTTACCATTCTCCATATACACAGTCGATAAAATATTAGTCAACTCATTTTTTCCCACAATAGTCATAAGTGCAGTTGATAAGAGAGTAATATTTTTGTCCTAAAGTTTTATCAGATTTCACACCTTTTTGCAGCAATGGAATAATTTTTCGGATTTTCTGATTTTTTTTCTGATTTTTTTTTCTCTATTTTTTTTTATTTATATACAATATCTTCCATCTATGTAACGAGTGTTGGGTCAGTGGCTCCCAAACCAGTTGGCTTTAGGGCACCAGGTGTTAAGACACCCATAAGGACTTAATTACTCAGACTTCAGATATTTTTACAGCATCTTTGATCCATGTAGCGAGCTTTGGGCCAGTGACTCCCAAACCAGTTGGTTTTAGGGCACTAGGTGTTAAAACACCCTTACAGACTTAATAACTCGGATCTCAGATTTTTTTTTTACTCCATTACTTTTTGAGATGCTTCCTCCAATTAAACTAGAGCACTAAATATTACAAACTTTTCAATTTTAACTCATGTTCGTATGTTACTATGCATGTTGATAATACCTGTCAACTGAGCATATGAAAATCCATTTTAGTCCGTTTTATGGAGAATTTACAAATTAAATAATTTAAAAGGAAATAAACAAAAATTAACTTATTTCGAAAATAGGCTTGAGATACGTCTCAGGAGTGGAAACTCCTTACTCAGCTATCTCTTACCAATTTCACATTTTTAGTCAAAATAAAAACAAAAACGTAAAATATTTTTGTAATTTTTGAAAAATTTTCAATTTTTTTGTATTTTTCGAAAAATTTTGGACTAAAAATAAAAATAACACACAAACTAAAAATAAGGTACTGATCAACTAATTCCCTCCCCTAAACCTAAATGAGACATTGTCCACAATGTCTTAAACAGTAGAAGAAGAGTTTAGAAGATAATACCTGGTTAGCTGAAATTCTATACGAAAAGTTAAAGGTTAAGATCCAGATTAACACGACGCCTCTTACCACGATCGTCCTCGGACCAATTTATCTTTGAAAGGATAGGGTCAATTTGTGGTTCATAGGCTAAGAGTTGGTCTATTAGATCTGGAGCAGTTCTGGCAGTAAAGAGGAGTTCTTTTAAAGGTTTTGACACGAATCCATTTCTCCGAGCATCATCAAGAAACACACAAAGAATATCATAAAATCCATCAACGTTAAACAGCCCAATTGGTTTCTGGTGTATGTTCAGGTTCGCCCAAGATAGTACTATAAAAATTTCCTCCAATGTGCCCAAGCCACCTGGCAAAGCAATAAAAACATCAGCACGGTTAATCATTTCCATTAGTCGTTCAGACATACCTGGCACGATCAGTTCCTCTCCGTTTAATGGTTCAATAAGATTTGCTTCTGCCAAGGGTTTTGGAATGATTCCCAAAACGTGACTGCCTCCTTCCTGTACGGCCTTTGAAACGATCCCCATTAGTCCAAGATTTCCTCAGCCATATATTAAGTGCATATTCCTTGCAGCTAAGACTCGACCCAATTCCTGTGCTGCTTCTACGTATTGTGGTTTAGTACCAACACTACTACCACAAAACACACAGATGTTCTCAATTTGTCTTCTTGAAGTGGCTTCCATTTTTTTTTATGTATTTCTTTCTCAACTCTGGATGCCTTCAAAAGTGCAATGACGGGCTGAATTTATAGTACCTGAAAAGGGTGAGTAAAAATTGCACAAGTATCTTCCAGAGGACGATTAGTAGCAAAATAATATCGTGATAGTCAAAAAGGTCTAGATCTTGTCGGAGAAAATAAAAGAAAACAACAAAACAAATTACAATTATTAGGTTTAGACAAAGAGATATAATATTCACAAGAAAATTAACAGCTTGATTGACGTCTATGCGTCAGGGACAAGCTTCCCATCTAATTTTCTTATAAATTGGCAAACAGGGTCTTTTTAAGTCAGATTCCCGAGACTTAACAGTTGTCTTTCTTTTTGAAATTGTGTATGTAATTTGCGAAAGGCTATGTGAACATATCCACTGGGATGCGTCTCAAGAGTCGAAGATATATCATCTAAAGACTCCTTACTCAAGCCATCCCTAATGAATTTAATTTTGTCTTCGCGATTATCAGACACCATTCCTAAATAACGACAACGAGTATTGCAATTCCAGCGTGCACATTTATAACAAACACCCATTTGCTTAGCTCTACGTTTCTTTGCATAGGTGCTTCTTCCAAAACCAGGCAGATGTGAAATAAAAGAGTGAGAAGACTCACCTGCCACTCGGACCCGTGCTTCAATAATCCAACGAATGTCAGTAGGAATACCTTTGATCATCAATAATCTCATTCGTTCCAAGCGAGCTTTGTATACTTTCATCAGAGATTTTGAGGGAGAGAAGGAAATTGCTTGTGAAGATTTGCGAGAGCTTCTTCCATCTTGAAATGACTTAATCTGCAAAAAACTAAACACACAAAAATAAAACACACCAAATCACAATATATACACAAATTGCATGGGTTGCCTCCATGCTAGCGCTAAGTTTAAAGTCGTCAGCCAGACTTGACTTCTCGAACGTTAAGCTGGATCTGAAAGTGTAACACTTTCTTTTTGTCGCTCAAATGATTCTCCTCAGTAGTGCTTGACACGCTTGTTTTTAACCTTGAAAGTTTTGTTGGAGTCAGGATCATGTATCTCAACGGCTCTATCTGGTAAAACGTTGGTGATCACAAATGGACCTGACCACCGTGATTTTGGCTTCCATGGGAAGAATTTCACCCTTGATTTGTTTAACAGTACCTTCTGCCATGGTTCCAGTTGTATGCGCACTAACTTTTCATCATGTCTTTTCTTGCCCTTTTCTTTGTACAATTTGGCATCCTCAAAAGGCTGATTGTGAAATTCCTCCAATTCGTTGAGTTGGTGGAACTTTTTCTCTTCTGTTGCTTGTAGAGCAAGAATTGGCTCTTTCAGTGCAAAATATGCTTTATCTTTAGGCTCCACAGGCAATTGACATGTTTTAAGTTTGTCAGTAGAACTTTGCATTGCATTGGAGTTCTGAATGGTACTGTGTATCACATCAAGTTTGAAACATTCCCCATTCTTTTCATCATCTGGGAAATTCATGGCCTTGAAAACATTGAATGTTACTTCTTGGTCATGTACCCTCATGGTTAATTCTTCTTTTTGTACATTAATAATGGTTCGACCTGTATCCAAGAATGGTCTCCCGAGATGATTGGCACGTTTGTGTCTTCCTCCATATCAAGGACAATAAAATCTGCTAGGAAAATGAATTTGTCAACCTTGACCAGCACATCTTCAACTACACCTCTCGGAAATACGAGCGTTCTATCAGCAAGTTGTAGTGAGACTGAAGTTGGCATTGTTTCTCTCCTATCTTAATTTCCTGAAAATAGAAAAGGCATCAAGTTAACACTAGCACCTAAATCACACAGAGCCTTACCGAAGTCATGTTCTCCTATGGTGCAAGGAACAGTGAAACTGCCAGGATCTTTCAACTTTGGGGGAAGTTTCCTCTGAATGATAGCGCTGCATTCTTCTAATAACTACTGTCTCGTAATCTCCCAATCTCCGCTTTCGTGAAAGAATGTCTTTCATGAATTTGGCATAGCTGGCATTTGTTCCAACGCTTCTGCAAATGGAATGTTGATATGCAGCTTTTAAAGATCTCCAGGAACCGAGAAAACTGCTTGTCCAATTTGTTCTTCTGAAGACGTTGAGGAAAATGTGGAGGTGGAATGATTTGTTCTTTTTTTTTCCTTTGCTTTTTTTTCCTCCATCTGTTGCTTTGTTTCTTTTGGAACTTCCTCAGCAGCTGTTTTGGCTCCAACATCTTTGTTGATTTCAGTACCACTTTTTAACATGATGGCATGACATTGTTCCTTCCCCATGTTTCTTGGATTTGGCTCTGTGTTGCTAGGAATGGGTACCTGGCGGTCTGTAACTCTGAGCATTTGCCAGTTGTCTAATTTGATTCTCCAGTGCTTTAATAGAAGCAGATTGACCTTGAATTAATGCTGCTTGGGATTGAAACACATCATCATATCTTGCTGGTTGAGATTGAAACATAGTATCATATCTTGCTGCTTGAGAGTCGTGTTTTGCTTCTATCTTTTTCAAGTGGGTCAACACTTCTGTTATTCCTGGTTCATTTGCCTGCTCCTGGCTTTTGTTCTGTTGTTGGAATCCAGGTGGTGGATAATTCTGCTGTTGGCCTGAATTGTTGCTCCATGATAAATTAGGATGATTCCTCCACCCTGGATTGTAGGTGTTGGATATGGATTGTTCCCCTGTCTGTTGAAATGTTGACAAAATTCACCGTTTCTTCAAGTTGATTCGACTCTGGTGCTCCTCCTATGGTGAACTTGTGGATCCAGTGGTAAGAGTCTCCATGAATTTGCATATATGATCTAGCTTGGTGTTGACTGCTGTATTGGCTCCACTTTCATAAATTCCTGCAATTCTTTGGATCATGCTCCTTTCTGTTGGCCACAAGGAATTGTTGTTGGCCATTTCTTCGATTAGGTCCCAGGCTTGATCTTCTCCTTTTGCCATTAAAGCTCCTCCAGCAGCAGCATCGATTGTGGTTCTCATTATTCCAGAAAGTCCATTATAGAATGTTTGGACTTGAAGCCATTTTGGAATTTCATGGTGAGGACATTTCCGGAGCAAATCTTTGTACCTTTCCCAAGCTTCGCAGAGGATTCTGAATCTTGTTGTACAAAGGATGTGATGTCATTCCTTAGCTTTCCGATTCTGGCTGGTGGAAAGTACTTTGCAAGAAATTTGGTGGCTAAAGTGTTCCAAGTTGTGATAGAACCTGCTGGTAGTGAATGTAGCCAAGCTTTAGCTCTGTCTTCAGGAATATGGAAAAACTCGCAGTCTCATTGCTTCTTCTTCTGAGCTCTGTTGTAGTTGAAGTACCGCAAACTTCCAGGAAGTTACTGATGTGGGCATTAGGATCTTCAGTTACATTCCCCCGAACTGAACTGATTGCTGAATCATTGAATGCATGTTTTGATGTCACACGCATTTGCTGGTAAGAGAGGAAGTACAATACATGAAATGAGTCTGTCAACCACCGGAATGGTTCTGTCTCGAATGGGAATTGGTGGTGCAACCTCCAACGGTTCAGGTTCCATGTTAATGATTGCTTCTTGGCCTTCTCGCATTTCCCTTCTCAACTGTCTGATGGTTCTTTCAATTTCTGGGTCAAGCGGTCGGAGTTCAAAGCTTCTGGTTCGTCTCATGTAGTTTCTGAGAACCTGAAACACAAGAAAACAAAAACAATAAGTAAAAAGAAATTAGATACAAGTAACGTATCTAACCCATAAACTAATAAAAAATAAATAAGTCCCCCAACGGCGCCAAAAACTTGACCGGCGTAAACACACACGTATAACGCAAGCGCACGTATCGTTCAAGTAGTATAAAAATATCGATCCCACGAGGACTTAATATCTAATCTATTAATTTTATGAGGTCAAATGATTACTAGTATCTAACAGGTTGTTTGATTGATTTGAAATGGTGACGATTCTAAATTTAAAAACAAGAAAATAAAATTGTTCGAAAGTAGGTTTTAAGAAAATTCAATATTAAAAACTATCTAGGGTTGTGATTTCTTCCAATATCATTTTAAAGATGAAGTGGTTATCTTAAAGTTGGGTAATATATTGATTTATTAACCTGGAACACTAAATTATGTGTAAGCCTATGTCGATGGTCAGACACAAATACCCAGTTTCACCCAATTGAACCATATGTCTATGTCAACCAAAATTATATGGATTCATTAAATTTAAGTTCCAATTATGGCTACCCCCGCCCGACAGGTATATGTCTATCCTGTAAGGAAATCTATTAAAGGTTATCTATCCTCAAGGAAGATCGTGGACTATTGAGTCTAAGGTCTTAAACTTAAAATCCCTATGTCTAGTTCATTTTAAGTTTCCCAGTTCAATTTTATTAATGGCCAGTTAATGAAAAAAGCATTAAGATTAAGACTCAATAAATAAATCTTTATATTACCCAAGCTATAATCTAACCCCTTATAAACCGGTGATATTGGATTTCATCACAACCCCAGATAACTGGCTTAGTTACGACACATATTTACGGGTAGTAAAAAAAACTTAAATAAAATAAAAGACATAAAGTAAAATACTGAAAATTAAATACTGAAAATTAAATGCTGAAAAGTAAATGCTGAAAGTAAATGCTGAAAGTAAATGCTGAAAGTAAATGCTGAAAATTAAATGCTGGAAAGTAAATGCTGAAAATTGCTGAAAAGTAAAAGCTGAAAGTAAATTGTTGAAAAGTAAATGCCGAAAAGTAAAGCTGAAAGTAAATTGCTGAAAGTAAATGCTGAAAGTAAATTGCTGAAAAGTAAAAACTGAAAATTAAAGAAAGAAAAGTATTGTGCGTAAAAGTAAATTACGGAAAGTAAAAACTGAAAAGAAAGTGCGCAAGGGGAAATTAATTACTAAAGCTATAATAAACAAACAAGATACAATCTTCTTAGTATTCTTAAGGAATCCTTAGAAGAAAGTATGAATTTTACAAATGAAATGGCTTGGTATTTATAGGCAAAATTTTGCCTCCATCAAATCATCCACCAAATCAATTATTAATTGCTCCACTAATTGCTCCACCAAATCCATTATTAATTGCTCCACTAATCTCTTATCATGTTTGGTGATGATTTGATAATTTTTTATTTTTATTTATTAATTTATTTTTTTGCTTTGAAAATGATTGAAAGTGACTTTAATAATTACACACAACACACTTCTGGATGGTTCATCAATTTCGGGCATGAAATCTTCAGAATTCGAAATTATTTTGTCTTTCAAAGCTTTATATCGTTGAGTCTTCTTTAATCTGGAACTTGAATCAGCTCAATCCGATATCGGAGTAAAAAGTTATGCCCAAAATACGACAGATGCACAAAACTGGAATTTCCAAAACTGCACTTCGTTAAAACGCCCTTTCAAGTTTCCAATCTCCAAAATTACTATGTCAAGTCCAATTTTTGCCCTTATTTGACCCATATTTCGTCCTAAATGATTTCATTAAGTCCCAATATTATTTTATCTGCAAAATAAACTAAACAAAATCAAAACGTTCATCAAACCCGAGAAACTAAACAAAATATTAAGTAAAAGGGGCGGTAAATATTGATATATTTTCCGCTCATCAGCAAGCTGAAAAGGTCCATTTATGGACTTAAGCAGACATCTCGATCATGGAATATAAGTTTTGATACCATGATCAAGTCTTATGATTTTGAGCAGAATGTCGATGAGCATTGTGCATACAAGCGCGTCATTGACGGGAATGGGGTTTTTCTTATTTTATACGTCGATGATATTTTACTCATTGAGAATGATGTAAAGATATTATCGGACGTGAAAACCTGGCTAGCTAACCAATTCCAAATGAAAGATTTGGGAGAAGCCAGTTATGTTCTTGGGATTCAAATACTTCGGGATCGCAAGAAACAACTGTTAGCTATGTCTCAGACATCATATATTGACAGGATCTTTGTGCGATTTGGGATGCAGAATTCCAAGATAGGAAATCTACCTTATCGGCATGGAATTCATTTGTCAAAGGAACAGTTTCCTAAGCCACCTCAAGATGTTGAGGAAATGAGACATATCTCATATGCCTCAGCAGTTGGTAGTCTCATGTATGTTATGCTATGCACAAGACCAGACATCTGTTTTATAGTGGGAGTAGTCAGTAGGTTTCAGTAGAACCCAGGATTGGATCACTGGGTGGCTGTGAAACACATTCTCAAGTATCTTAAGAGAACAAGAGATTATATGCTTGTGCATTCCGGTGATGATATGATCCTAAGGGGATATACAGACTCTGATTTTCAGACAGATGTTGATTCTAGGAAATCAATATCTAGATCAATGTTTACCCTAGGTGGTGAGGCTATAGTATGCAGGAGTATAAAGCAATCTTGCATTGTTGACTCCACCATGGAGGCTGAATATGTAGCAGCTTGTGAAGCAGCTAAGGAAGCAGTCTGGCTCCGTAAATTCTTGGGAGATCTGGAAGTTGTTCCAGATATGGATAGACCACTCACACTTTATTGCGATAATAGTGGTGCAGTGGCAAATTCAAAGAACCAAGAAGCCACAATAGGGGACAACATATAGAGAGGAAATTCATAGGAACCTGGCAGATCCGTTTACAAAGACTTTGTCGGCTAAAGTATTTGAAGGTCACTTAGATGGTCTAGGATTACATGACATGTCCAATTTGCTCTAGTGTAAGTGGGAGATTGTTGGGATGTATACCCTAGAGCTACATGAAATGTAAACGGCTTTATATGTTTTGAAATAAAATGATGCATTATTCACTTATCAAAATGTTTGTTTAATTTTCACATATTATAAATTATCTTGATTACCCTAGATTACTTATGTGCTTTCAGACTTAGTGTATGAGTGTCATACACAAGAGGATTTAAGTCTGAAGTTAGTAATCTTAAACATTCCATAGAGAGCAAACAAAGTGGGTACTTTATTTGTGGTTTATCTATAGCTGCGGTCCTTTCTATATTTGTATGGCGACCTTGATCCGAGATCGTCCATGTAGAGACATGAGAATGGAGGCACCTTGTATGATGTGATCATATAGGATTGGATCCAGATGGAAATGACATTCTTATAATATATGTTAAACAAAGAAAGTCATTTCGATCTACTAGATGGTCATATATGGATTTATCTTAATCCTGAGTGTACTACGAACTCCTGCATGGAAGGCTATGTCCTTTGATTTACAAAGGTGAAGTTGGTGTAGTAGTCCCGACCAATAGCTACGTACTTTGGGGGCATGGTCTGTTGTGTATCTAGGAAAGTTTTACATAGATATGAAGTTCACTCCTTCTTGCAAGAAGTAGAGGAGTATATTTCTTAAGGGTTGGTTCGGTACTTGAACGGTTAGAGCGCTCAAGTCTTTCTATTACGAATAGAAAGATTAAAATTTATAATCGTTATGAATAAATAGTTCATTAGAGAATCAATGGTACGTAAGGTAAAAATAATTAGAGGGGTATAACAGATTTTATGACCCGGCTCTAATTACGAGATACTCGTGAAGGGTTAATCTATATGTAGTGACTATATCGATGGACACCGACTTGGTTGGTCTTAATATATCATCTGTGGCAACGAGAGTGCAACTTCGGGTTTTTAGTGGAATAACCCGGAGTTAATAATTCAGAATAATTAATTAAGAGCTTAATTAATATTTTGAGATTATTGGAGCTCGAAACCGTAGGTCCATTTGGTCCCCATGCTAGCTCGATATACTATAGCGGATTTAGTATGATTGGATAGTCCAATTATATACTCACAAAGGTATAAATATTATTAATATGATTAATAATATTTTATGTCACACTTGAAACTATGTGTTAAAAGTTTAATATATAGTTTTTGTAATTATATGATAATTAAACACTTGGCATTTAATTATATATGATATAATTAAATAACAGGTTAATTGTGTAAATTCCAAATTTTGGGTTTTGGAAACCCTTGGACATTATTTGGAAGTTACATCTCTTTTAATAGGAATTAATCTTTTTATTTTGTAACATCATTTCCATTATGGAAAGTTAATGTTAATGTTACAAAATTCCTATTTTCTTATGCCATGGCCGATTATTACAATGGGTAAAAATGGGAAGGGTTTTGTGTTTTTTGAAAATTACAAACCCTAAGTATATAAAGAAAAATATGATTTTTCTTTTGGAGCGAATTCATTCTTGAACCCTAGTCATTTTTCTTCTTCTTCATTATTCTCTCAAAAGTTGAGAAAAACATAACTAAGAAAAGAAGAAAATTAAAATCAAAACACAAGTGTGACTTTAATCTCTAAATAGTTTAGGGATTGTTTATGTGAGTCTTGCCCACACAAGTTTATGTTGGTAACGAGATATAGTTCGGAAGACTTTGTGGTGTCGAACAAATCTTCATCTTCATCTATTTCTTGTGGTTCACGACAGTGAGCATTGTTTTTGCTCATTGCTGCCCCTTAATTTGGTGAAACAGAACTCTGTTTGGTTTCGTTTTAATCCAGTTTTTTTTGGAAATATTTTGTGGTGTTTTGGGGCTGTGTTGGGGCTGTTTTCAAATGAAAAATCAGAACCAAAATACAGCCACTGTCCGCGCTTTTTAGGGGTTGTTTCGGCAGTGCACTGTGATCGTATCGGGTCCAAAACAGTCCAATTTTTGTTTGGCTATTCGGGGACTGTTCTGGGCTGGAATTTTGTCTAAAACTGAAGCAAAATTTCAGTGGTGGTGGCAGTAACTTTCGGCCAGGACAAGGGAAGGGCAAAAAAAAATTTCAAGTCCGATTCGTGTGCCTAAATCTTTTCTGTTGCGCAAGGAAAGCGTTTCCTACACTTGGTTCATCAATCTTCTCTATCGGACCATTGGGTCGTATCAAGAATTAACATGTAAATTTATAGAGCACTTTTCCAGTTCTTGTAAGCTCGAGAAAACTGCAGACGATCTCAATATAATTCAGCAGAGGAATGAAGAATCTTTTCGAGGCTACGTAGCACGTTTAAACAAAGAAAGAATTTCCATTCCAGATCTCCAATAGCCGACTGCTGTAGAAACCTTCAGGAATGGGCTGCTAGCGGACAATGGCAGAGCTCCGTAGCTAGTAGACAGAAATGTTCAACAAATGAGGGACCATAGCCCTCTTAATCAGGATTTTGACTGTCGACCCTTACCTTACAGGTCCAAGATAGGGCTTCACCTAACATGCCAAGACTCTCAGAATACAACTTCGCCATTTCTCCAGGAGAATTGGTCTCAGTCCTCAAAAAGATGGGGAACGATGTGAAATGGCCCCCACGCTCTAGAGACAGATATATTAGGAAAGATACAAGCAGATGGTGTGAATTTCACTGAGATTATGACTATACAACAGCTGACTGTATGGCCTTAATGATAGAAGTTTTGGAGCTACTGAATAAATGGTATTTGAAGGAATTGCTCACAGAAAAAGGCAAGGCTACATTGGTTCGAAGAGACGAAATGGACGAGCGAGGAGATGACCCCCCACCACCACATCTAGTAAACAATACAATGAATTTTATTTCACGCGAATCAGAAGTCAATAAAGTCTCATACTCAGCCGGCAAACGACACTTGAGGGCAGCTGCAATAGAATCTCCTCACCCCTGCAATGTAAATAAATAGAATATTCACCAATTTGGCAATCGAATTTCCAGACAACAGTAGATCCATTTGAATGAACCCACACCACGATGCTATAGTAATCTCCTTGCAAGTTGAAAACTTCATGATCAAATGGGTGTTGGTTGACACAAGATCCTTAGCCAATATTATTTTCACCGTTGCCATAGCAGGTATGGGGGGAGAGTTAGACAAGGTCAACTGACACTCGACTATGTTGATAGGGTTCACCAAGGAACAAAAATTCACATTGGGTGAGATATTTCTTCCAGTATACGTCAAATGGGTCAATACAATCATTATATTCTTGGTTCTGGATTACCCCTCAGCCTACAACTTGATTGTTGGTCGACCGTGGATCCACGACATGAGAGCAGTCTTTTCCACATATCATCAAGTGTTGAAGTTTCCTAACAAGTGGGGCGTCCAAGAGATCAATGGGGACCAACTTGTCTTAAGGAGTTACTATCAGACGACTTTAAAAGCAAAGCCTAAGTCAGCATAGAAATTACAGTTAAGACCTTGTGAGACCAAGCAAAATCAACCCAATATCGAGGAACTCGACGGGATCCAAATTCACCCTCAGTATGTAAATCACAAAGTTGAAATTGGGACCAACTTTGAACCCGAGCTACGAGATGATTTAATAAACTTCCTAAAAGAGTGGCACGACTACTTTGCATGGTCGCACAAGGATATGACTGAGATAAACCCAAATTTGATTACTCATGAACTTCACGTAGACCTAGAATACCCTTTTGTCAGGAAAAAGAAGAGAAAGTTCTCCAGAGAGGAATCCTATCATCGACGAGGAGGTTTAAAAGCTTCTTCAAAATAGAGCCATCAAAGAAGTCCAGTATCCATAATGGCTTGCGAATCTCGTGATTGTCCGGAAGAAGAATGAGAAGTATAAAGTTTGCATCGACTTCACGGATTTGAATAAGACGTGTCCAAAAGATTCATTTCCTCAACCTCATATTGATTCAATAGTGGATGTTATAGCATGTCATGAGTTATTAAGCTTCATGGAAGCCTACTAGGGCTACAATCAGATCATCATGCACCCAAACGACCAAGAAAATACTGTCTTTATCACTAATAAAGGCATCTATTGCTACAAAATAATGCCATTCAGACTCAAGAATGTTAGAGCCACCTACCAACCTCTTGTCAATAAGATGTTCTCCCAACAAATTGGGAAAACTACTGAGGACTTTATAGACGACATGTTGGTGAAGTCACTAGAAGTCGAACAACATCTAGTGCACCTGGGGCAGACATTCGACACAATAAGAAAATATGGCATGAAGCTAAACCTCATAAAATGCTCATTCAGTTGATTCAGGCAAGTTTCTAGGCTACATGGTCACCCAACGAGGATTCGAAGCCAACCCTAATCATATTAAATCCATCCTTAATATCTCATCCCCACCAGCCCGAAAGATGTCATGCGACTTGCAGGAATGATTGCAGCTATAAATCGATTCATCTCCAAGTCTACAGACAAAAATATTTTGTTCTTTTCTTGCCCTCAAGAAATCAAAGAACTTCGAATATACTCCAGCTTGCGAGGAAACTTTGAAGGAACTTATAAAGTACTTAACCACTCAACCACTCCTTTCAAAGCCAATTGACGGTGAAAGGCTTTTTCTCTATCTGAGGTTTTCAGAATAAGCTTTCAGTGCAGTTTTGATTAGAGAAAATGTAAGAACACAACTCCCAGTCTACTACTTGAGTAAAGCTCTACTCGATGCAGAGACCCGCTGCACTCAAATTGATAAGTTGGTGTTTGCTTTGATTATAGCGACTCGGAAGCAACGCTCCAACTTCCAAAGGCACCCAATCACAGTCTACACTTCCTATCCCATGAGAAGTAGTCTTCACAGAACTGAGCTATTAGGGAGGTTGGTGAAATGGGAGATGAAGCTTGCAGAGCATTAAATTTCTTATCAACCACGGACTGCTATCAAATCTCAAGCCCTAGTTAACTTCGTAACCGACTTCAGCCCGAACCTACAAGTTCTTGCTGAATTAGAATCCAATGTGTCCAATCGACAACCACTTGGAAACTCACAGTCGATGATTATAGCAACAAGCGAGGTTGCGGGTTGGGAATTATGATCACTACACCCGCATGCGATATACTACAATAAGCAATCAAGTGTGGTTTCAAGGTAACTAATAATGAAGCCGAATATGAAACTCTGGTAGCTTGGTTAACGTTGGCTAAATATTTGGGGGCAAAAAAGATAGAAGTCAAGTCAGGTTCCCAACTCATTGTCAACCAGCTCCAAGGAACGTATCAAGTAAGGGAATCACAAATGGCTTCCTACCTATAAAAGGTGAAGGAATTTCAGGTGAAATTTAAGGAATTAACCATTTCACAAGTTTCGAGGACTGAAAACACTCATGTAGATGCTCTAGACACACTCGACTCAATGATGCAAGAAGATAGATCCCAATCTATTCCAATAATGTACTTACAATGGCCAACGATCTGGAAGGAATAAGCTAAGATTGTTGCCTCAGTCACTCTAGCCGACTCATGGATGGCTTCATTAGTGAAGTACTTACAAGAGAGCACACTCCCAAAAGACAGAACTAAGGCCCGAAAAATTCAATGACAAGTCGTGAGGTTCACTCTCTATGATGGTCAGCTCCTGAAGAGATCTTTCCTTGGGCCTTACCTCAAGTGCCTTTCTCCGGAGGAAGCCCAATACGTATTGGCTGAGATGCATGAAGGAGCATGTGGGAATCACTCTAGAGGAAGAAGCTTGGCGTGTTGAGCCCATACGACAAGGTACTATTGGCCCACCATGAGGGCTAACTCACGAACTTCGCCCGCGGATGTGAGAAGTGTCAATGGTTCACCCTAATCTCACACCTACCACCAGCGAGACTCAACCTCATTCTTTATCCTTGGCCATTCATGAAATGAGGGATAGATATCGTAGGCATTCCAACCATCCCAGGACAACAAGTCAATGTGTTTGCATTTACAGACTACTACTCCAAATGGATTGAAGCAGAAGTTTTCGCCGAGATATGAGACCTTGAAGTACAAGCCTTCATTTGGAAAAACATCATTTGTTGATTCGGGCTACCAAGGGAGATTGTGACTGACAATGGCTCCCAATTTATCAGCCACATTTTTCAAGACTTTTGTAAGAATTAGGGAATCAAACTTAGCTTCTCAACCCCATGCTTCCCATAAGCTAACATTTAGTCCAATCTTCCAACAAGATGATAATGAACACGTTGAAGAAAAGATTGGAGAAAGCAAAAAAAAAAGTGTGGGAAGATGAGCTCCTAGAAGTCTTATGGTCCTACAGGATGACTGCTCGTTCATCGACTGGTGAAACTCCATTTTCACTACCATTTGGGTCTGAAGTTGTCATTCCAACTGAGGGAATTATCCCAGCCCCACGCTACCAGTGGCTTGAAGAAGATTCGAATCGATAGTTCATGAATCTCAGTCATGATACCATTGATGAACTAAGAGAACACGCCTCCATACAACTCGATGCCCATCAATAGAGAATGGCCAAGTAATTCAACAAAAATGTCAGATGTCGAACGTTCAAGGAATGAGATTGAGTTCTATGCAAGGTATTCCAAAACACTAAAGATATTGGAGATGGAAAGCTCATATCTACTTGGGAAGGCCCATACGTCATCACGAAGGTCGTTGGGCATGGAGAATACAAGTTGAGAACTGCAGGAGGAAGACCTATACAAAATAGCTGGAGCGTAATCCACCTCAAGCGATTCCACAGATAAAACTGACATATTTTGTCATAATATAGCCACTTGGCAAGTGACTAAATTTTGACTAGGGGGACAGAGGTCATGCTACTTATAACTTATGAGACAATTTCGGGGACAATTCCTCAATCATGAGATAGTTTTTGAGTATGAGTTAGATTTATAGGATTATGTATGGTATTAAATACAAACTTATACATGAACAACATACGCGACCTTTTCACGTGAAAAGAATTAGGGGTGTTCACAGGTCGGTTCAGTTTTTTTGACATTTTTGAGACCCGATCGGGTTGGGTCACGCAGATCGCGAGACCCGAACCTGAAATTTGAGAAGTGAAACTCAATCAGGTCGGGTCGGGTCTTTCAAAAAAATAATTTTTTTTTAATAAATTAATTATTTTGGAATATAGATATTTGTTATTTTATGTCCCGAAAATTATCATATACATAAAGTTTCAAGACAACAAAAGTAATAATTAAATGAAATAATAGTAAAAACTTTAAAAAATAATAAAATTTTTAGAAAAATAATATAAATATTATATTTTTGGGTCGGATCGAGTTTTAATCTCAAACCCGTGACCCAACCCGAAAATTTCAAGTCGGGTCGGGTTAACCCAAAGACTCATTATTTTTGTTTGAAACTCCCGCAGGTCGGGTCACGGGTTGACCCGACCCTATTAACACTCCTTATAAGAACCATGGAAAAAATCGACATGCATGTGATAAGGGTGTTGAGAAAATTATCACACATGGATTAAGAAAAGTGATTGGGCTAATCATACAAACTATTGGACAATTCTAAACTCTTAAAGTAGACTTGGTTACTCATATATGATATCAAAGTCAAAATCATGCAAGATAGGCTCATACCATCATACCTAGGGATGGCAGCAGGTAGGGTTTGGTGCGAGTTTTCTTTTACTAAACCTGCACCTGTATACGTAAATAAATAATCAAACCCACAACATATCTGTTGTTGGTTTTAAATTTCATTACCAAACCTGCACCTGCATAAAAAAATAAATTACCAAACCTGCATTGGTACCCGGTAAATTTTTTACGGGTTTTTAAAATATCGAATTCCCTTGTGCGCTTAATAATATAATTTTTTTAAACATTGATACTTTTTCATAACATACAAAAAGAAAATAATTGATAGTTTACAAATTAGGAAACATAAATAAAAATTTAAAATGTTTATAACATAAAAAGAAATAGCTAAAATAAAAGTTTACTACATAAAATATCAAATTCATATCACCACAATTACATCCATAAATCACTAGCTGAATATCCTTCATCTCATACATCAACATCAACATCAATAGCACTAGCACCCACACTACCCATCCAAGATGATGAATGTCACGATCGTCAGTTGTCATCACTCGACAGACACTAAGGCTGGAAGATGAAGATGAAGACCATACCAGATCATCAGATCTTCAAACACAGGTTGATGGAGAAGATGAAGATGGTAAATAAGGCTGGAAAAAAAGAAGAGCGTGATTTGTGTTTTGGGTTTTGTCATTTTAGATTTTAGGATTTTATTTTGCCCTAAAAACATAAAACACATGTTTTATATTTGCGGGTAAGCGGATACACGCTGCAGCTATCCACAGATTTTAGTGATAACCAAAAACGTACCAAACTCGCGACGGGGAATGTTTTAATTTACTAAATCTGCTTAAATATTTACAAAATCTTACCCATAGTGGGTGGGTGTTTGCGGTTGAAATTTTCATCTCAAATTTTACCACGCATATAATACCCCAAAATTTTCGAGATATTTTTGGAAGGTTCTCCGATTGAATCTTAGGTCTCGAAACAGAAAGATACTGGAGATTAAGTGTAACACTCTAGGTTTTAGCATGTACAATAATGCACGTCATGGGCATCCTGGTCATGTAGGACATTCATGCTATGCTTATCGCTAGCATAATCAATATGCATGTTGACCATAGTGATGGTCCAAGTTCATGGGCATTCAGCATCATTTGGCATTCATTTAGGCAAATTTTTGTAAAATCGATTTATTGGTGCCCTTGCATCCAGAAAAATGTTACTGGAACCGACATGATGTCAACCGGTCTCTATATTGGTCTCAATATTAGCATACCGATGCCACATCATGCATACTGATTTATTAAACTGGTCAACATTGTATAGAACCTTATATATTTTACATCAGACACTGGCAAACCGGTCCAGGGACCAGCATATCGATCTTTTCGAGTTTATAAAACTAAATGCCTCCTCATCATTTTGCAACGACGCTTTTCTCTTTATAGGACTCGATTTTTGCCCAATTCCGGCCCAAATTTTTTTCATACATTTTAAGCTCCAATGAGTTCATGTAAGTTACCATAACTCATTTATTCTCATATTTAAAGTTCAAGCTTGCATTTTCATTTTTCCCAAATCATTCAAGTAGAACCATAAAATTTAATTTTTGCATTTTGGCTCTAATTGACTTGCAAGCATACATATTCATTATTTCATGATAGTCTTGACATAGATTAAGCATTTTTTTTGTGAGTTGCCCAATTTTCCCTTAAAATGGGGCCTTAGTCAAATCTAGTTACGTAAATAGGGGTTGAGTTTTTGTTATTTTGATTGGTGAATAATTCATGCTTAGAATTATGATTTGATATGAGTTTGGTTTGATTAAAATGAAGCTACCAAGTTGTAAAAATTTGAGTGTTAGCCGAATATATAGGGTTGATTAGGGATGTGAAATTTTATGTGTGTTGTCATAGAATTATGCTTGTAATGCCTTGTGTAATATTGGTTAGCATGAAGCCTATTAGAGAGGTTTTGGCTGAATGTTAAGGCCATGTATAAGCTTGGGTTAGGTTTGTATAAGTATTTGTGTGTGCATGATGATAAACATGAAAACGTGTAAAGTGATTATGATAATAAACATGCAAGCTTGGTAATGTTATGTAAGGCCAAATTGGGCATTTTGTCCAATAAGTAGTTTTGGACATTTTGGGTAGCTAAATTGGCTATGTTTAAATGTCCCATCAGATTTGTCGAGCACGTCATGACATGAATACATCATAGCACATCATAATCATCTTAGGCAACATTAATAGTTTAGTCAAGATAAGTAGCATGTCAATATAGCTTCAGATGTTAAGTAAACATCCTAAGTTATCATGTCAGTCATGTCAGCATATATAACAGCATGTTCATGCATTCATGACATTCACGATCATGTTCAGTTTCTATGTTTGAGTATGCTAATCACACTTGGACATATGTCTTCTGTTAAACACCTCGAATGAATTCTTTGTGTAGCAGTTGGACACGCTCACATAGGACGTTAGTCAATTGATGGATGCTTCTCTTTCCATTTTCTTGTGTTTCAGCTTTTGTTTCATTGGTCTTCTCATTCGGCTCAAAATTTTTATTTATGCCTTAGCTCGAATTCTCTATTTATATTTTTTACTTACGTTCTTTGTTTAAGTTCCAAATTTCATTATCAACATATGTTCTTCGCTCACGCTCTCAATTCCTGAAATTTAGATCATATTCTCGATCTATTGGTGTTAGTTCAAAAATTCCATTCATGTTTCAAGTTTATGCTAATATTTTATATTCCAGTTTACCCTCCTGATTTTTCACGTATTATGTGCTTATGATTTATGGTTTAGTATGTATTAGTTCATATTTTTTAGGATATAGTTAATCATAGTTTTATAGATCATGTATTTAGCATTTCAGCCATGTACTCAGAATGTAGGTTCAGCCATATTTTTCATGTTTTACACATTTAACATGTCAGATAATATTATAGATAGCATAGTTCATGTTCTCAAGTTAGTCATGCCACTATCAAGTCAATTATGAATCATGCATGTCAGTTTTCAGAACACGTTTTCCAGTTTTCAAGTTTACGACATATGATTTCAGATGGTTTTATGAAATTCATGATATATTTTAGAAATAATTTTACCAGTATATATATATGTTTTCACATCACTAGTTTAGTGTCGTCCCTTCAACTTTAGTGTCATGGGTTCGTTCAGACAACTTTTGGGGTACTGATCACCCTCATAGGCTAAACAATTCAGTATTTCAGTTCACTTTCCCCTGCCTATGTGGTGTCGGATCCTGTTAGGTAGGTTTCAGCTCCTCAGGCTACTATACTGGCGTATTTTCAGTTCACGTATAAGATATTATGAAATACAGTTTTTCAAACATGTTCACGAATTTTAGCTCATAACACGTTTTCAGTACCAGTTACATGTTTTCAGCATGTAGTATAATTTTCAGGTTATATGCATGTTTTACAAGTTGCATATCATGTTTTCATATAGTCGTGCTCAGTTCATGTAGTTCAGAATTCCAGTCAGACTATGTAGTTTCAATCATGCATGTTCATTTTAGGTAGTGCATATAAGATCATGTTAGTTTAGTTTAGTTCATGTTCAGTGCAGGGAATCAGATATAGTTTAGGTCATGAATACTTGATGTATGTATATTTGTTTGCTTGTTTGTTTCTATAGGAAATATTTATGTGTGTATATATATGTATATGTATTCATATAAGATATGTCGGTGTAAACATCTTTTGAACAAGCATACAATATCGTATTACCATTTTATGACGTGTGAGTTATTTGTTACTGGATGATGGATTTGATACATTTTATGTGATATAATGATATGGTATCTCTATGTACGAGTTATTTGTTAATGGTTAGCAAATTTGATGCGTAATATATGATGAATCTGATATGTGGGTAGATGTTCTCATTTGTTTGTTTTTCAAAATAATTGATTTGAAAAGTTCGTTTTGAAATGTTTTGTTTTCAAAAGAAGCATTTTGATTCCACTTTTGATGTGATATGATATGTTTCTGCCACAGTACGCATACTACGTATTTATTTCTTTTATGTTTTTTAAATAATGGTGGTGCTTATATAGGGTCTTGTCCAGCTACAGTGGACTGACCCGCAATCCTCTGTCGACATGGTCCTGATTCGTACAATATCTGGTCTTTTCGCACGACTCAGACATTGAACGCCTGGTTTATTCGTCCAATTGAGTTGGTTTCTGGATGACTAATATGAATTTAAGATAACATTGATTTGAGATTTGATTTCATTTTCAGCAAAATATATTTATTTTATCCTTTTAATATCCTTGTTTTGTAGTTTTCTGGGGAATTTTTTTTTTTGAAAAAGTTACTTTCAGTGAATCTTTCTTTTGATTGAGATATATTTTATTTCATTTACTATATGGTATGATATGTTTTTGCCACGGTGTTCGTACTCTATTTTATTTATTTTAATGATTTTGACTCGTCGTGGTGCTTACATAAGGTCCATCCATTTGAAATGGCACGACCCGTTACTCTTTGTCGACATTGACCTATTTTGGACAATGTCCGGTTTGAGCACGCGACTCAGACATTGGACTTCTGGTTAGTTTTCTGAAGTATTTTCAAAAGACTGGTTCCATAATGTATTTTCAAAAAATGAGATTAAAATATTTTCTTTATATTTTTCGTATTTGATGGTGGATAAGATTGACTGTATGAAAATTTATATTATGATTTCCGTAACTGATGGTGGATAAGATTGATTGTATGAAATTTGTATTTTGATTTTCGTTTCTGAATGTGGATGAGATTGATGGTGTGAAATTTATATTATGTTTTATGTTTCTGATGATGGATGAGATTGATTGTATATGACTTATGTTCGTAATGGGTTGCATGAATTGTTTGGTTGATGAGTTTAATCTCTTAAAGTTCTGAACGTTTCTATTATTGGCTATGCAATATTCTAAATTCTGAATTGAGTTAAGATCTTAGATTTGTATATGCATGCATTTCTCAAAGGCTTGTATGTGGAAAAGATACATGAAAACACTAGCATTTGAAATTTTTTCCATATATGTATGAGTATAAGTAAGCTTTTTGAGGTTGTGTGTGTATAATTGTTATATAGAGGATTTGAGATTCTGTACAGGCTACGTTTTGGAAATTCATATATGTCATGTAAGTTTATGTCTTTCGTTTCTGTTATATATTATATGTGTGATTTCATAAATTTTAGTATAACTTGGTCAGTTTTGGCATGTAAGGTTTAGAGATCGATATTGAGGTACATTTCCTGAACTTATGTATATAAAAATATTTTGTAATACTTATATAAGAGAGTCATAAATGGGTTATCTGTATATGGAAAGAATATTCAAGCATATATGGAATCAAGTGTGGTATGAGTAGCGGTGATTGAGGTTTTGTATTAAAGATTATGTCGTTTTAAATGGTTTTGAACTTATTTGTTTCAGTATAGCTATGCGAAGTGTTGAGATGTAAATTTATAGTCGAGAAATTCTTATGTGCATAGTTTATTCTCAACTAATTCTCTTTTTATCATTCATGGTTACTGACAAAGTTTTATAACTCACACTATAAAATTTTACTAGTTTTGTAGGTTGACAACTAGATCAGTCAGCCACACAAGGTTTTGGAAAGTCATGCTCGAGACGACAAAATCACCCAAGTTGTAATCATCCGCTCTAGTGTCATTGGGAATGTCGTATAAGTTTAGAAGTTTATTTGTTTTGTTTATGTGTTGAGTCATGCTCAGCACGCCATTATATGTATGTAAATTAAAATTTTAGTTTGTACGTATAGTTTTGGGCATTAATATTGATGATG